>WNWK01004092.1:62500-148061 GCA_009830355.1 Cherax destructor
GCACTCTCGTTAGGAAGGATGCACTCGTGTTAGGAAGGATGCACTCTCGTTAGGAAGGATGCACTCGTGTTAGAAAGGATACACTCTCGTTAGGAAGGATACACTCTCGTTAGGAAGGTGCACTCTCGTTAGGAAGGATGCACTCTCGTTAGGAAGAATACACTCTTGTTAGGAAGGATGCACTCTCGTTAGGAAGGATGCACTCTCGTTAGGAAGGATGCACTCTCGTTAGGAAGGATGCACTCATGTTAGAAAAGATACACTCTCGTTAGGAAGAATACACTCTCGTTAGGAAGGATGCACTCGTGTTAGGAAGGATGCACTCTCGTTAGGAAGGATGCACTCTCGTTAGGAAGGATGTACTCTCGTTACGAAGGATGCACTACCGTTAGGAAGGATACACTCTCGTTAGGAAGGATAAACTCTCGTTAGGAAGGATGCACTCTCGTTAGGAAGGATAAACTCTCGTTAGGAAGGATACACTCTCGTTAGGAAGGATAAACTCTCGTTAGGAAGGATGCACTCGTGTTAGGAAGGATGCATTCTCGTTAGGAAGGATGCACTCTCGTTAGGAAGGATGCACTCTCGTTCTGTCTAATTAACCTACCACCTCAGTGTTGTAATTGTCGTAGTGTAAGTAATTTGGGTCTGGCCGGATGGAAAATTAATTACCTAAGACATTCGTGTCTCCCACAAGGATTCCTGAATAATTAATTTGTCAGGGTGCGTAGACAACAAGAATATAAATGAACATTTTATCATATGAGCTATTGCACGGCGTTTTGTTTTTACCTAATGAAGAAATAAGCATGATCAGGAAAACAGAGAGACATGCAAATAAGAGGAAAACTTATTTAAAATTAAGTCCTTTCTAAAAAAAAAAGTTTTTTACGTTTAAAAATACTATATTTCTTTTCATTTATGTTAATGTAAAAATTAATAATTTTGTACCAAA
Organism: Cherax destructor; assembly: GCA_009830355.1. Taxonomy (NCBI): domain Eukaryota; kingdom Metazoa; phylum Arthropoda; class Malacostraca; order Decapoda; family Parastacidae; genus Cherax; species Cherax destructor. The sequence goes on from WNWK01004092.1 coordinate 63,456, forward strand.
AGAACCTTTAAAAACTTGCCTAACCTTATTATAACAAGCGCAATTTAATTTAGCCTAATCCAAGTGAATATATTTTAGATAAGTTTACAATAATTTAATAATAAACAAACACAATAAAATATATTTTTTTCGTTAGGTTCAGAATGATTTTTGCGAAATTATTGCATAAACAAATTTTTGATTGCTTTATTCGGCAAGAAGAGCGTGGCTATTTAAGCCAAAATCGCAAGTTTTACCTATTCGCCACGACATATATATATATATATATATATATATTATATATATATATATATATATATATATATATATATATATATATATATATATATATATATATATATATATATATATATATATATATTATTATTATAGGATGGGGTCCACCTCTGGTGTAAATTGTGGGTCCAATAGCCTCGGAGAAGTGGATAAAAAGGCTTCAAGGAAAAATATTTAGATTTCTTTCTGAAGCCATTTGAATATTCCACTTTCCCTACCACCCCATCTTTTGAATATGTATAAAATTTATTTCAAGACAAATGACAAGAATACAATAGGGAGTAAAACAATATAGATAACAACTCAGAGCTACATGTCAAATACTTCGTCCAGCTCCCCGGCAGTGGGCCGCGTGCCCAGAATGCGGCAGGCATTTCCCCTCTGGATCGCAACACTGAGTCTCTGAAAGAGGAAGCTGGTGGCCTTGTGGTCCTTGGTTTCTATGGTGAGTTTTTCACTCAGCTCCTTGAGAAACTTTAAAGCACACTTGCCCCATGCTCCATGGGTTTCCGACCCTATTGGGATGAAGTTATAGCAAGGGGTAAGGCCTTCATATTTGCGAGTCTTCTGGGTCTCCCTGTGGTTGGCAGCTCCACCCCCTTCGGCTACGGAGTATTGCAAGTAGGTGTCTGCCATTGTGGCAGCACAGATATAGTCCCAAGCAATCTGCTTACCATCCTTCCAGGGTAGCATAGTGGCTCCATCAGGACGCTTTTGACTTCCATCAGACCTCTGCACTTGGAGTTCCCGTTGAGCTGGGCAACGGGGTGTGGCGAGGCTTCTCTTTATGATGTCATTGACCTCCTCATGTCTAGCATACTTCCCTTCTGATGTGTGACACACTAGACCATGAAGTCCGAATTGATCGGCCGTCGCCCTGCCGCAAATACACCTATGTTCGGTGAGTATGGGGGCGGCTAGGCGAAGAGCAACACCAATCCGAATGGCCTGTGTGTCGAGTCGAGTCCCCAGAGAGGAATTGGGAACAGCTAGAAGGAAAACTCCTGAGTGTGGTGCCTTCACCGCTAGGAGACGAGCTTTGTCCTTTCCTGAAGCGTTGTTGAGCATTGTGTTGGCAATTTTTTCCATGATCGGCTTGTCCCAGTGGGACTGTTTGTGCTCTTTGGGAGGAGCTGGTCTACTGGAGGAGTCTGCCAGGATGTCCCACTGCACGGCTGCTTCAATGAACCTGGGGTCTTGAGCTCCCACCACACCTCTCAAACGTTCAGGGACAATCTTCTTGACTAATCCACAGGATGCCAAACACGATGACAGAAATGCAGGCAAAGCTATCTGCCTTGCTTTGCGTACCCCTATACCTCCCAGTCGCACTGGGAGGGTTGCCTGCTCCCATTGCCGATCCTCTAGTGACAGATTCAGTGCCTTCTTAAAGGTTGATCTCAGGTGTGCGTCATACTCATCGAGTGTTGGGTTGTCAAAAGAGGGTGCGCACCTCAAGAAGTAAGTGAGCCTTGGCATAGTAAGACACCTTGTGAGGAGATACAGGGCATCATGGGCATCAAGATCACTTATTCTCTCCTCCATTCTTTTCAGGTCATTCACTTTGTCCTTGAGGACAGTGTCGATAGCGTGGTGACCTAGCGGTGCTCCCAGGAGGGTACTGTTGGATGGAGTGGTAGTAGTGACTTCTGGGAGGATTGTTCACACCGCATTGATTATTTCCTGGTTTGTTGTGATGATTTGACACTTTGAGGGATTGAGAATGAGTCCTAAGGTCCTCTAACAGGGACTCCCCAGTACCCGCCAGAGTGCCATCATCCAGGTACCAGATGTTGAGCTCGCTGCGTAGGCTGGAAGTTAGTTCTCTTACTGTCAAACAGAAGAGAAGTGGAGCGAGTGGATCACCCTGCTGAACACCCTCAGATGAGGTAATTTCATGTTCCCCAAACAAAAGAGTCGAGGGTTTGCTGTAGCCAGCTGAAATGAAGGGAAAGAGACTGGGGAACCGATCCCGAACGGCTGGCAAGACCACATCTCTCTTCAACATATTAAAGGCATTTCTAAAGTCAAGTTTGACTATGGCCTTGTCTTCTGGTAGGTCCCTGATGTAGGCCCTTGCCGCATGAGCTGCGGCTTCACTGCCTTGAGAGACCCCAAAGCCCAGTTGGTGTGGCTGGAGTAAACTGGCAGCTTCTAGGCGAATGTTTCTTACTGCTGCTTTGGCAACTAGACGGCGAAGGGTGTTACCAACAGCAATGGGTCTGATTCCCCCATCCTTCTTCAAAGCGCATAATGAGGCTCCAAAATAGAAAGGTTTAATTTCTTCTGGGATTCTCCCAGCCAGGCAGTTGTTGACAAAAGTTGTTAATTCGGTGAGGAGAATTGATGCAGATGCTCCGAGTACTGGATTTACCATCTCCTTGAGGTGTTGTGGTCGAATTCCAGTGTAACCTCCTGCAGATCCTGCTGGAAATGACACTATCGCCTTATAGACTTCTGATTCTGGCAAAATTAATTGTTCAGTGATGGGGTCTCCTTCAGGGTTGTTGTTGATGGCTATGGTGTCCCTTGTCGGATGTTTGTCTCTTAGTGCTTGAGCTGTGGTCTCATCTTTGGGAGCTACAGTGTCGTCACTTGTAATTATTTTGATTGCTCCCACTGTGTTGCCTTCTTCAATTTTTTTGCTAACCTGTGCGCAATATATATATATATATATATATATATATATATATATATATATATATATATATATATATATAGGGTAATTCACACACACACACAACACACACACACATACACACACACACACACACTATATATATATATATATATATATATATATATATATATATATATATATATATATATATATTATATATATATATATATATATATATATATATATATATATATATATATATATATATATATATATATATGGGTAATTCACACACACACACACACACACACACATATATATATATATATATATATATATATATATATATATATATATATATATATATATATATATATATATATATATATATATATGGGTAATTCACATTATCTTTTCAATAGAGACAAAGCTTATTAAGCTGCAGGGAAATGTGGGTTTAAAGCTGGTACATAAAAGCTCATCTCTAACTGACTTTTGGAAACAAATCCCAGAAGCCAAGTATCTCAGTCTTCAGAAAACTGGCATCCACCTACTCTCTGTTTTTGGGACAACTTACTGATGTGACTCTCTCTTCTCTGTAATGCAATTTATCAAGTCAAAACATGGTGCTCTTCTGAGCTTCTTAGAGCTGCTTTGACATCCTGCCAGCCAGATTTTTAACTATTAACTGCAAAACTGAAGACTTAGTCAAATCTTCAACAAACAGAGATTAAACATATTCTGCTCTGGTGAGTAGGACTATTATATAGTTATATTTTCTAATTATTTATAAATACAATTTTAAAATAATATTTTCTGTGGCTCTTAAATATTCAAAAAATGTATGGCAAGTATTATATATGGATCTTATCGAAAAACTTGCCTACTCCTGCTATTTAAGAAGATGAGGGGATTTATTGAGAAGAGAGAGGAACGTGTGCAGAGAGTAATAAATTTTTTTAAATAATAGTAACCCAAAATTGGGCCCATCAGCACTGTGCTATGTCATTATTACGTAATGGGGAACTAAAGTTAGATGTTGTTGGGAGACGAGAGAATACGTGGGTGTATTTGTCCTATCCTCACTAATTTAAAATTTATTAATACTCTTTTCCTGGTTGAGGACAATGAATAAATTTATTCTGGTTTAGGGCAATGAATAAATTTTTCTTAGTTGAGGATAATGAATGATTTTTTTTTCTGGTTGAGAACAATGAATACATTTTTCTTAGCTGAGGACAATGGAAAAAAAAAATCCAGCTTCTGGGACTGATCATATTAAGATGCTCACAAACATTTCTCAAAGAAAAAAATCAATGAAAATTTGCAACCCATGACAAAAATCTGGTAATATTTTTGGTTAACTTAGATAACTCAGAGTATCCAACTGATCCCTTAACATGTGTACTCAAGTTAATGTATTTTCGTTAATTTCGTAAGTATGACCTCACAGTGATTGTTATGTATTTTCGTTAACTTCGTATTTTCGCGTATTTCGTAAGTATGATACCTTAATAATTGTTATAAAAAAGCAGACAACAATGCTGCTAATAAAAAAAAATTAATTTTACTAAAACTTGTAAACTTCGATAATTTGACATTAACTAATACAAGGGCGATCTAAAGTAACGAGTCTGCAACACAAACTCACATCTGCTGTGTCAGAGTAAAACCAGTACCATACTGGTACTGCTACAGGTATTTCTAATAGTTTCGTACTCTGACATTAGGTTAGGTTAGGTAAGGTTAGGTTAGGTAAGGTTAGGTAAGGTTAGGTAAGGTTAGGTTAGGTTAGGTAAGGTTAGGTAATGTTAGGTTAGATTAGGTTAGGTTAGGTTAGGTTAGGTTAGGTAAGGTAAGGTAAGGTAAGGTAAGGTAAGGTTAGGTTAGGTTAGGTTAGGTTAGGTTAGGTTAGGTTAGGTAAGGTAAGGCTAGGTAAGGTTAAGTTAGGTTAGGTTCGGTAAGGTTAGGTTAGGTAAGGTTAGGTAAGGTAAGGTTAGGTAAGGTAAGGTTAGGTAAGGTAAGGTTAGGTAAGGTTAGGTTAGGTAAGGTTAGGTTAGGTAAGGTTAGGTAAGGTAAGGTTAGGTAAGGTTAGGTTAGGTAAGGTTAGGTTAGGTATGGTTTGTCAGGAAACAGGACACGTGTTTTCAGAAGTGGGTCTTCAGTCATCTGCAGCTGGAGCTTTCGGGTCGTGAGACAAACACCAAGTTACTCCTCAAAATAACAAGCTTACATAATAGAACAAAGTTTTTTGGTTAAAAACAGAATCTGCGCTGAAGAAAAATCTCTCTGAAAACATATAGGAGCGAGTCCCTTATTCTGTTGACGTGTGAGGGGATACCGGACAAACTGCTCCCCATTTTCTGTTGAGTACCTGTAAGGGGAGACTTTATTGCGACCATTACGACTGCTGAGGGAGAAGGGGCATGCCACCACCCCATCCCCTCCCTCTTCACTCCTCTCCCCTCTCTTTTTTTTTTACACAAGGTTTTACTCTCTCTTCCTCTCCATTCGTGAAAGACATTGCTTTGTATATATATATTTTTTTTTATTTTATTAACACATCGGCCGATTCCCACCAAGGCAGGGTGGCCCGAAAAAGAAAAACTTTCATCATCATTCACTCCATCACTGTCTTGCCAGAAGGGTGCTTTACACTACAGTTATAAAACTGCAACATTTACACCCCTCCTTCAGAGTGCCGGCACTGTACTTCCCATCTCCAGAACTCAAGTCCGGCCTGCCGGTTTCCCTGAATCCCTTCATAAATGTTACTTTGCTCACACTCCAACAGCACGTCAAGTATTAAAAACCATATGCCTCCATTCACTCCTATCAAATACGCTCACACATGCTTGCTGGAAATCCAAGCCCCTCGCACACAAAACTTCCTTTACCCCTCCTCCAACCTTTCCTAGGCCGACCCCTACCCCGCCTTCCTCCACTACAGATTTATACACCTCGAAGTCACTCTGTCTCGTTCCATTCTCTCTACATGTCCAAACCACCTCAACAACCCCTCCTCAGCTCTCTGGACAATCGTTTTGGTAATCCGCACCTCCTCCTAATTTCCAAACTCCGAATTCTCTGCATTATATTCACACCACACATTGACCTCAGACATGACATCTCCACTGCCTCCAGCCTTCTCCTCGTTGCAACATTCATCACCCATGCTTCACACCCATATAAGAGCGTTGGTATAACTATACTCTCATACATTCCCTCTTTACTTCCATGGACAAGGTTCTTTGTCTCCACAGACTCGAAGTGTTCCACTCACCCTTTTCCCCTCATCAATTCTATGATTCACCTCATCCTTCATAGACCCATCCGCCGACATGTCCACTCCCAAATATCTGAATACATTCACCTCCTCCATACTCTCTCCCTCCAATCTGATATCCAATCTTTCGTCACCTATTCTTTTGTTATCCTCATCACCTTACTCTTTCCTATATTCACTTTCAATTTTCTTCTTTACACACCCTACCAAATTCATCCACCAACCTCTGCAGCTTCTCTTCAGAATCTCCCAAAAGCACAGTGTCATCAGCAAAAAGCAACTGTGACAACTCCCACTTTGTATTTGCTTCTTTATCTTTTAGCCCAACACCTCTTGCCAAGACCCTCGCATTCACTTCTCTTACAACCCCATCTATAAATATATTGAACAACCACGGTGACATCACACATCCTTGTCTAAGGCCCACTTTTACTGGGAAATAGTCCCCTTCCCTCCTACACACTCTAACCTGAGCCTCACTATCCTCATAAAAACTCTTCACTGCTTTCAGTAACCTTCCTCCTATTCCATACACCTGCAACATCTGCCACATTGCCCCCTATCTACCCTATCATACGCCTTTTCCAAATCCATAAATGCCACAAAACATCTTTACCCTTATCCAAATACTGTTCACCTATATGTTTCACTGTAAACACTTGGTCTACACATCCCCTACCTTTCCTAAAGCCCCTTGTTCATCTGCTATCCTGCTTTCTGTTTTACTCTTAATTCTTTCAATAATAACTCTACCATACACTTTACCAGGTACACTCAACAGACTTATTCCCCTATAATTTTTGCACTCTCTTTGTCCCCTTTGCCTTTATACAAAGGAACAATACACGCTCTCTGCCAATCCCTAGGTACCTTACCCTCTTCCATACATTTATTAAATAATAGCACCAACCACTCCAAAATTATATCCCCACCTGCTTTTAACATTTCTATCTTTATCCCATCAATCCCAGCTGCCTTACCCCTTTCATTCTACCCACTGCCTCACGAACTTCCCCTACACCCACAACTGGCTCTTCCACACTCCTACAAGATGTTATTCCTCCTTGCCCTACACACGAAATCACAGCTTCCCTGTCTTCATCAACATTTAACAAATCCTCAAAATATTCTCTCCATCTTCCCGATACCTCTAACTCTCCATTTAATAACTCTCCTCTCCTATTTTTAACTGTCAAATCCATTTGTTCTCTAGGCTTCCTCAACTTATTAATATAAATATAAATATAAATATATATATATATATATATATATATATATATATATATATATATATATATATATATATATATATATATATATATATATATATATATATATATATATATATTTAAAAAATATAGGATGGGGTCCACCTCGAGTGCAAATTGTGGGACCCATAGCCTCGGAGAAGTGGATAAAGGCTTCAAGGAAGAATATTTGGATTTCTTCCTTAAGCCATTTGAATATTCCACTTCTCCTACCACCCCATCCTATATACACACATACATACATATAAATGCTTTAATAATAGACAGAATATATATATATATATATATATATATATATATATATATATATATATATATATATATATATATATATATATATATATATAAATATATTATGTGATTATGTATGAGTGTGGTGAAAGTGTTGAATGATGATGAAAGTATTTTCTTTATGGGGATTTTCTTTCTTTTTGGGTCACCCTGCCTCGGTGGGAGACGGCCGACTTGTTGAAAAAAAAAAAAAAAAAAAAAAAAAAATATATATATATATATATATATATATATATATCTTTCTTTCAACACGTCGGCCGTTTCCCACTGAGGCAGGGTGGCCCAAAAGGAAAAACGAAAGTTTCTCCTTTTACATTTAGTAATATATACAGGAGAAGGGGTTACTAGCCCCTTGCTCCCGGCATTTTAGTCGCCTCTTACGACACGCATTGCTTACGGAGGAAGAATTCTGTTCCACTTCCCCATGGAGAGCAAATATATATATCATGTTCAATGTAAACCTGCACTCATAACAATTTGCATATATCCATTTAACTCATACATATGGCTCGGTTAGTTCAATAAAGCACATTACTTTTTGCATTACATTAATAATTCCTTTATGGATGTATCAATTACAGTACAGGAGACCGTCGTTTAACACAGTTTTGTGTGGCACGTTTTGGTTATAGCACGATTGAAGAATTGTAGCATATTTTTGTATAACACTTCATAAAATCAACTTAACACGGTTCAGTTTGCGGGAGGGGAAAAAATTTGGATCTGCCTGGCTGTGGGTTAGACTTATATATATATATATATATATATATATATATATATATATATATATATATATATATATATATATATATATATATATATATATATATATATATATATATATATAGTGAGGAATAAGTAAAATTGGTCAGTTAGCAAGAACTCATTTAAAATTAAGTCCTTTCTACAAAAATTCTCTTATACGTTTAAAGATATATTTTTTCACTTATATTAATGTAAAAATTAATAATTTTGTACCAAAAGAACCTTAGAAAACTTACCTAACCTTATTATAACAAGCGCAATTTTATTTAGCCTAATTCAACTAAATACATTTTAGATAAGTTTACAATAATTTAATAATAAACAAACACACTGAAATATATTTTTTTCGTTAGCTTCAGAATGATTTTTGCGAAATTATTGCATACACAAATTTTTGTTTACCTTATTCAGCAAGAAGAGCGTTGCTATTTAAGCCAAAATCGCAAGTTTTACCTATTCGGCACGACATATATATAAATATAATTCACAATTCAGAAACAATAGTTTATGTACAGAGAAAGTCTGCAGCCAGCAGGATTCGAAGTCACGTCAGGGAGGCTGGCAACGCTCCCCATGTGACGCTCTAGCCCACTCGGCCACAGATACCTCAAAAGCTGGGCAGCCTGGTTTACAAGCCATGTTTCTTGCCAGTCATGGCGCACCAATGGGCCTCGAGCAAGGTTTTAAGCTGTATATTCAAGACTCAGTTTAAACTATAATGAATATACATTATTTTCTCGTATTTTTTATTGTACTCTTTATATTTGCGTAGGAGATATATGTTGGTTAATGAATAGTTTACTTTGTATCAATGGATTAAAAACGAGACAAATTGATAAATGAGACAAATGTGCAACCTAAATGATGCATAAGTCTTTCATTTATTAGATATTTTAGTTACTATTTGACTAATCACTTTTAAAATTTATAATCAGACGTAAAATTTCAATAATGAAAATAAATTTATTTTCAATTTTACTCCTTAATTGATTATTATTTATAACCTTACCTGATAAATTAGACACATATGCAACACTTGGGTATCTTTATTGAGGAAACGTTTCGCCACACAGTGGCTTCATCAGTCCAATACATAGAAAAATGATGAAGCCTCAGTAGAGATACCCAAGTGTTTCACATGTGTCTAATTTATTAACTTATGGGTTCTCTGAATCATTTGTCTACATAACCTTACCAAAATTTTCGCTGGGCAAGAACTGTATAGCATTAAACCATACCACGGGCGGGGCTTGAACCCACGGTCAGAGAACCGTGAAACTCCAGACCGACGCGTTATAGTATAATATTAGTGTGAACTAGGCTGCTGTTATCAAGAATGACATGCAGTTGTTATGTCCGGTAGCCAGACACAACTGGTAGCCAGCTCATACATTCGGTGTCCGTGGTTCGATCCCCGGTACGGGTGGTAACACCTGCTGTCCCTGTTCACCTAGCAACAAGTAGGTACCTGGGTCTTAGTCGACTGGTGTGGGTCGCATCCCAGCTGACAAGATTATCCTAAGTTGCTGGAAATGCTCTGCTTAACCAGAGACTTTCTATATAGTATGTCGTTGATGTCAGCTATGGTCTGTATAAGTTGTATCATGTACTTGTAGAAATAAGGATTATTAATATTATTATTATTATTATTATTATTATTATTATTATTATTATTATTATTATTATTATTATTATTATACTTTGTGTACTAATTCACTTCTCAATTCACTGTCGTGGTACTGTTCTGGTACTATACTGGCACTGCACTAGTACTCGTGGGATGATCTCTTCTGGATTATCAGTAATCCAGATTAACTTAATAGATTACATTGGTCTGCATTTGGAATGTTTTTAATTTTGATTTTTTTCACGGTTGCGATCTTACCTATTCTTGGGCTGCTGATTGTAAATATCTAAACCATTCTGGTCTATCATGTAACGATTTTGAATAAAATACAAATTAATGATAATAAAAAATGTGAATTTTTAATAAATTGTTACTTTATTAAAACTAGGCAAGTAACAATGGAAAAACACATTCTGTTAGCTTTAAGAACATATGAATTTCAAATCAACTTGAATCAAATCAAATGATTTTATTCATGTTAGCCTACATATTGAATCAAAGGAAGGAGGACCGGTTTGCTTTGATTTTCGCTTGTGCTGTGCATCGAGACCATTACGTTTCAAAGACCAGCAGTAATCCGCCATCATGCTGACATTCCATTTGCCCTGGTATCGAGTTTCCATGGTGCAAATATCGTGATGGAACCACCGCTCTCCTTGTTCCTCACTGTAGTCCCCACAATTGTTGGGAAAATAGTCAAGATGTGAGTGCAAAAAGTGCATCTTCACACTCATTCTAGACCCAAGTTGTTGGAAACTTGAAATCAGGCCTTGGATCATTTTTTTCATATTCCGGGGAGCGCCTGTTTCCCAGGAAGTTGAGGACAATCTGCCTGAATGAAAACCAGGCATTCACCTCGACACCTGCTAATGCTTCATCAAAATGATTGTCCTTCATCAATTCCCGAATCTGAGGGCCAATAAAGGTTCCTGCCTTTAGCTTGCCTTCACTTATACGAGGAAACTTTGACTCCAGGTACTTGAAAGCAGTTCCATTCTTGTTCAAGACCTTCACAAAATTTTACATAAGCCCTAATTTGATGTGGAGTGGTGGCAGCAGAGTTTTCTTGGGGTCAACTAGTGCCACAGTTTTCACGTTGTGATTTCCGGGTAAGAAGCTAGTTCTTTGTGGCCAGTCTTTTTGTTCATAGTGCTGGCTGTCTGCCCTACTATCCCAAAGACACAGAAAACATGGATACTTGGTGTATCCGCCTTGAACACCTAGTAGGAGAGCAATAACTTTTAAATCACTACAAATGAAAAAATGTGATTCTGGTACTTGATTGCAGATATTAGTGTCTTCATATTTGCGTAAGTTTCTGACATTTGGACACTATGGCCAATTGGCACAGATGCAGCTGTGTTGCCATTGTAGAGAACTACAGCCTTTAAACTTCTTTTAGAAGAATCAATGAAGAGTCTCCATTCATCTGCTTTGTGTGACATCCCCATGTGTTCAATAAGGCCAGAAATATTTGAACGGACAACTAAAGATTCCTCTTTGTCAAAGAACTGAGTGAATTCCACTTCACGATGACGGTACCAAGCAAATGTTGTTCCAGGAGCTAGACGCCTGTGTTCCTTCAGTCTAGAGCCAAGTAACTTCACTTTCTTTTGGAAGGTTAAGGTCTCTCACCAAGTCATTGAGCTCAACTTGGTTGAAGGGTTTGGGATCGTCATTTGTTGGTGGTTCATAGTCTACTTCCATCTCCTTAGAATCACTGGTATCAGACTCTGATGAATCTGATGAAATGTGCCATGTCTCAGGTGGCACAGCTACAGGAATATCTTCAGAGTGTGGAACAGCCTTATTGCTGAAGGAATATTTGGGTATATTATGCGATCTTTAGTCTTCTTGTTTAATCCAGCTACTTTAGTCATATTGTCACTTATGTTATTTAGTGGCTGTTTGTGATTTATGCCCTTCGGGGTTATGTACATCCGGTTCGTTATCTTTTTCCTGTTCATGGATGTTAAGTAATGTTGTATGTTTTCTTAAGTAGGTAAAATGATGACCTTTGTTGTTGCATTGCCAAGCAAAGGAAGGTTAGTGCTTGTAAATTAAGTTTTCCACTCTGTATGCTGTTTCTGTCTTTGTCATGTGTTTTGTAATTTGTTTTTTTTTTCAATAAAATATAAAAAAAAAAAAATTTAGCCATACAAAAGTAGTAGTCATCATGGTGTTCATCTGCTCCCGCCATACCATTGGTACTCCAAACGGCATACATTTAAGTTTTCCAACTGACCATATTTGGAGCTTACTGATGCAACTCTTGCAAGCTTTGTGTGTTGCAATAAAGAAGTAATGCTCCGGGAATCTGAAGGTGAATTACCAGCAGACATAGCAAAATATGTCTGGTGAATTTATGCAGCCTCTAGACATATTAATAATCTGAAAATAAAGAAAAATATATTAGATTTAACATTTACTTTCTCATTTACTTATGTTATACGAAAAGAGAAAAGTAACGTTTCCGTATAACTTGACAACCTGACGTGATAAAGATGAATAAAAAAAACAGTGAATCACTATTTTCCATATATATACTTAAAAAGATACCATAAAGTCAATAAAAAAAATCATGCAGACCAGTGTTATGACTAACCTAACAATTATGTAAAACAGTGAACCTCAGTTTTGCAAAGCTAATATCCACAGACTTACACACAGTTTCTGATCGTAGCTGGAATATATTTTCACATTTACATATTTGGAACGCCTCTGCTCCAGCAGTGTGAGTTAAAAAAAATAATAATAATCATTTTTAGCGAGGTGCTGAGGGCAAGTCACGTGATGATAAAATATCGTCCATTCTGGTGTAAAAACTGAAAAAAGGGCTTTTTTATTTTTTTGTTATATATTGAAAAATTAAAAATATCTATTTTTAACGGCAATGAGGATCTGGGAAGATGAGATGACCTGGGGAGGTGATGACCTGGGGAGGTGATGACCTGGGGGTGATGACCTGGGGAGGTGATGACCTGGGGGTGATGACCTGGGGAGGTTATGACCTGGGGAGGTGATGACCTGGGGGTGATGACCTGGGGTGATGACCTGGGGAGGTGATGACCTGGGTAGGTGATGACCTGGGGGTGATGACCTGGGGAGGTGATGACCTGGGGTGATGACCTGGGGTAGCTGATGACCTGAAGGTAGCATTAATATTGGTAGAATTACCGACAATATGTTAGGTAATAGTTCACAAGTGCAACTAATGTGACATTTTTTGTGGCAACGTTTCGCTCTCCAGGAACTTCGTGAAGCCGTTAACGGCTTGAATAAGCTTTTACTTAAGAAGAGTAAGTATGTTGAAGGTTCAACTCCAGTACATACGTTCAGAAACTTTGTGCCAGGCTGGTCAAGAGTCACTCAGTTGTCTGTTTACGAAACACTGCCATAGTGTTTGTGATTAAACGGACGTGATGAATACAGAGATAATGCAAAAGGAATAGAGATATATAGTAAGGCAAAGGTGGGGAGGGGAAAGGAGAGAAGATAAATGAAGGATAAGAATGTGAGGAATGAAGGAAAGAAGAGAGTTGAGAGTAAAAAAATGAGAAGTATAGGAGGGAGGAGAGGAGGTGAGGGAGGAACGAGATAAGGCAACAGAACCAAAGGCAACAAGAAAAGTGAAGACGTCAACACAGAGTTTGGCACAAGTCTCAGTCAGTCATTAGAGGGAGAGAGAGAGAGAGAGAGACTCGCGTCTGTAACATGTTCTTACAGCATAATGACATAAATATGAAAATGGCATGCAGTACCGACAGGTTGTATTGTATTGATAAAGCCACTGGAGGGCGAAACGTCTACAATAAAGATACCATTCATGTACAGGTTGATAAGTAAGACACATTTGCAAGTGCTCGGTATCTATATTCCGCAACGTTTCGCCCACACAGTAGGCTTCTTCAGTCGAGTACAGAAGAGTTAACATAATTCATTCTGAGGAGGATACCAATGAACTCCAGGAGGATTTGGATAAATTAATGTCTTGGTCTGAAAAGTGGCAGATGAAGTTCAATGTGGACAAGTGTAAGGTGCTAGTCGTTGGTAATGAAAATATCCCTCGAATTTATAAACTAGGTGAAGTTGAGCTTGATCATACAGAATGTGAAAAAGACTTGGAAGTCATGGTAAGCAGAAATCTAAAGCCAAGACAACAGTGCCTAAGTGTGCGCAATAAGGCTAACAGATTACTAGGATTTATTTCAAGAAGTATAAGCAACAGAAGTCCAAAAGTTATTTTACAGCTCTATACATCACTAGTGAGACCTCATTTGGATTATGCAGCTCAGTTTTGGTCTCCTTACTACAGGATGGATATAGATTCATTGGAGAACATACAAAGAAGAATGACTAAAATGATTTACAGTATAAGAAATCTCCCGTATGAAGATAGACTTAGAGCATTCAATCTCCACTCTCTGGAGAGACGTAGAATGAGGGGAGATATCATCGAGGTGTACAAGTGGATGATGGGCATAAACAAAGGAGATATTAATAAAATACTGAGGATATCGAACCAAGTAAGAACCAGAAATAACGGATTTAAATTGGATAAATTTAGATTTAGAAAGGACATAGGCAAGTACTGGTTTTCGAACAGAGTTGTAGATGCGTGGAACAATCTTCCGAGTAGGGTGATAGAGGCTAGGACCTTGGGTGGCTTTAAAAAGAGATTGGACAAATATATGAGTGGGAGGGGCTGGGTTTGATTAGTGTCGTGAGTACAGGAGTAAATTCTTAGGTAGTGGTGGTTTTGATAAGGACCTGCCTTGTATGGGCCAGTAGGCCTTCTGCAGTGTTCCGCCATTCTTATGTTCTTATGTTCTTAATATCAAAATGGTATACAACATAAGAATGGAGGAACACTGCAGAAGGCCTACAGGCCTAAACACGGCAGGTCCTTATAAAAACTAAGAATAATCCAAAAGGGTTCTTTCAAAAGTCAGGAAAAAAGTGGGACCGCTGAGAATTGGGGCTGGAGAGCTGACTGGAAATGAACAGGAAATGTGTGTTCCATTTAATGGTTATTTCTTGTCAGTCTTTACACAGGAAGACATAAATGATATCCCAGAAATTGACAATTATTCAGTTCCTGAAGAAAACCAATTATGGAATATTACTGTCACGAAGGAAATGCTTATCAAACTGATAGATAAACTGAAGCAAAATAAGTCCCCGGGCCCCGATGAATTATTTTCAAGAGTGTTTAAGGAATGCAAGTTAAAATTAGTCAGAAATTAACGAGCGTGTTTAACGCGTCCATCCAATCTGGTGTTGTGCCAGAGATGTGGAAGATAGCTAATGTTGAAATAAAGACACATGTGCAAAATCTGGGTTTCTTTATTGTAAACGTTTCGCCATCCAGTGGCTTTATCAATACAAATTCTAGGACATTGTTAGAAGACAGTAGAACTATATACAAAAGATGAGGTAATCAGTCCCTCGACCTTGGAGTTTGTGTGAACAGCACCGAAGTCGTGTAAGTTCTGGAGCAGAGGCAAGGAGGCTGGCGCTTATATACTAACGTCAAGTGGAAAGGGATGGGTAGCAGACGAGGGCATAGTCACTGGTAGGCGGGATTCCCCAGTGGAAGTAGGTCATACCCAAAGAGATGGGTTAGTTGTAGTAGTAGTTGTCGTTGACGTGAAGGTTATGTACAGGTCCTCAGAATCAAGATTCCATGATGTTGCAGTGTCTGACAGGATGTTGCAGTGTCTGACAGGATGTTGCAGTGTCTGACAGGTTGTTGCAGTGTCTGACAGGTTGTACAACTTGTCAGACATGTGTCTTAATTTCATCTTGTCGGTATTGTATACAATTCTTGTATAGCTAATGTTATTCCTATATTTAAATCAGGGGATAAGTCCAGTCCATCAAATTACCTCTCAATAAGCCTGACGTCTATAGTACGTAAATTATTAAAAGTAATTATAGCTGATATTATTAGAAGTCATCTTGAAAAGCATAATTTGATTAATGAATCTCAGCATAGGTTTACGAGACGTCGTTCCTGCCTGACAAATTTACTGACGTTCTTCAATAAAACATTTGAGGCAGTAGACAGTGATAAAGAATATGATATTATTTATTTTAATTGCAGTAAAGCATTCGATAGAGTACTAAGAAAAGTGGCAGCTCATGGTATAGGAGAAAAAGTTCTAGCATGGATAGAGGCATGGCTTACCAATAGAAAGCAGAGAGTTTCCATTAATGGGGTCAAATCTGAATGGGGATTAGTCACTAGTGGCGTTCCACAAGGATCAGTTTTCGGGACATTGTTGTTCGTAATTTACATTAATGACCTTAATGAAGGAATTACAAGTGACATGACCAAATTAGCTGATGATAAAAAATAGACCGAATGATTGATTCTGAGGAGGATACCAATGAACTCCAGGAGGATTTGGACAAATTAATGTCTTGGTTTGAAAAGTGGCAGGGAATGAGAATAACCCTAGAAGTTATAAACTAGGTGAAGTAGATGTGATAAATAGTTTTGAAAACCGACAATTTGAAGATTGAGGTAATCAGTCCCTCAGCCTGGAATCGATGTGTTCAGTCCATCACTCTTGTAGAAAGTAGAGCATAGTAGAGAAGTGGCTTATATACTGTAGTCAGGTGAGTGGAAGCAGGAGGAGGCGGGGTCATAGTGGTACCATCCACTAGTGTAAGTAGGTCTTCTTCCAAAGGTTGGACAAGTATTGAAGAATTCCTTGTGAAGACGATGTAATCAGTCCATCATCCTTGAAGACGTAGTTTTGAGGCTGAGGGACTGACCACCTCAAAACTACGTCTTCAAGGGTGGTGGACTGATTAGAAAGTCATCACATCTCTACTAATTCTGTTAATATTGGTAGAATTACCGACAATACGTTAAGTAAAAGGACACAAATGCAACTAATGTGACATTTTATTGTGGCAACGTTTCGCTCTCCAGGAGCTTTGTCCAGCCTTGATAAAGCTCCTGGAGAGCGAAACGTTGCCACAATAAAATGTCACATTAGTTGCATTTGTGTCCTTTTACTTAACATACTTCTGTTAACTCTTTTGTACTCGACTGAAGAAGCCTACTGTGTAGGCAAAACGTTTCAGAATAAAGACATCTAACTGTTGCACATGTGACTTACTTATCAGCATAATGACATCAACGAAATAAAGTCAGTCGACCAAATGAAATTGCTGGCCCACAGATGGCTCCAACTTCAACCTGTTCCCTATTTGTATGTCTCATAATAGTAAAAAGGCTTTCAAATGAGCTGATGTAGACGAAAATTAGACACATGTGCAATATCTGGGTATCTTTAATGTAGACGTTTCGCCATTCAGTGGCTTTATCAATACAAATTCTAGGACATAATAGGAAGACTGTAGAACTATATACAAAAGATGAGGTAATCAGTGCCTCGGTCTTGCAGTTGGTGTGAAGAACACCGTAGTCGTGAAAAGACTGAAGGAGGGGGGGGGCGAATCGTCTACAATAAAGATGCCTAGATGTTGCACATGTGTATAATTTTGATCGTGTCGGTATTGTATACAATGCATGTACAGCTGATGTAGGTAACAACTCTTAGCTTGTAAATAAAGTTACGAACTTTAACCTAACCTTGTAAAACCTTGTGTGTGTGTGTGTGTGAGAGAGAGAGAGAGAGAGAGAGAGAGAGAGAGAGAGAGAGAGAGAGAGAGAGAGAGAGAGAGAGAGAGACAGAGACAGAGAGATTCGTCAACAAAGGAAAACAGACCAAAGGTCTATATAATATTGTCAGTGATTTCCCAGGTACGGGAACGGATAGGGGATTGAACACATGCCAAGTGAGATTTAAATCTTACAAGCCAGTGCTTTAACAACTGGGCCAGCTGGCCCTAATACGATTATTAGAGCCAACTGGACAGTTAGTTTCAGGACTCACTTGTCATGCGTTTAAACCCTACCCGTTCCGTGATTTGAAGGAGTCAAAATTACGTACACTATAAACAGTGGATTCATGTTGACTGTATCACTACTTGTTGTCAGGTCGTAAACAAACATCATGGATAACACAGAACAAATGTGAACAAGACCAATATGTTCTCCGTAAATAATTTTCATGTAGAAATTAGGGACTTTTGCTGTCTGTCTTTCGCTTGTTCCACTACCTCGGTGGTGTGGCCGGGAGCTAGAGACCATCCACTCACTAACAGAGCGGTCGTCTCTCTCAGACTCCTACAACCCCCATCCCCTCCAGAAAAAAATCTACAAATCCATGTAAAAAAATCGCACTACGAACGTGATCACAATGCCACACACTCTAAATCCTCCCTTACTACCACCACCGCCACACACACTAAATCCTCCCTTACTACCAGCACCGCCACACACTCTAAATCCTCCCTTACTACCAGCACCGCCACACACTCTAAATCCTCCCTTACTACCAGCACCGCCACACACTCTAAATCCTCCCTTACTACCAGCACCACCACACACTCTAATTCCTCCCTTACTACCAGCACCGCCACACACTCTAAATCCTCCCTTACTACCAGCACCGCCACACACTCTAAATCCTCCCTTACTACCAGCACCGCCACACACTCTAAATCCTCCCTTACTACCAGCACCGCCACACTCTAAATCCTCCCTTACTACCAGCACAGCCACGCACTCTAAATCCTCCCTTACTACAAACACCGACACACTCTAAATCCTCCCTTACTACCAGCACCACCACACACTCTAAATCATCCCTTACTACCAGCACCGCCACACACTCTAAATCATCCCTTACCAGCACCGCCACACACTCTAAATCCTCCCTTACTACCAGCACCGCCACACTCTAAATCCTCCCTTACTACCAGCACCGACACACTCTAAATCCTCCTTTACTACTAGCACCGCCACACACTCTAAATCCTCCCTTACTACCAGCACCGCCACACTCTAAATCCTCCCTTACTACCAGCACCGCCACACACTCTAAATCCTCCCTTACTACCAGCACCGCCACACACTCTAAATCCTCCCTTACTACCAGCACCGCCACACACTCTAAATCCTCCCTTACTACCAGCACCGCCACACACTCTAAATCCTCCCTTACTACCAGCACCGCCACACACTCTAAATCCTCCCTTACTACCAGCACCGCCACACACTCTAAATCCTCCCTTACTACAAGCACCGCCACACACTCTACATCCTCCCTTACTACCAGCACCGCCACACACTCTAAATCCTCCCTTACTACCAGCACCGCCACACACTCTACATCCTCCCTTACTACCAGCACCGCCACACACTCTACATCCTCCCTTACTACCAGCACCGCCACACACTCTACATCCTCCCTTACTACCAGCACCGCTCTCATATACATTCTACTAACACCCACACTATCAACACTCACTCTATCAACACTCACATTATCAACACTCCCACTATCAACACACACTATCAACACTCACACTATCAACACTCACACTATCAACACTCACACTATCAACACTCACACTATCAACACTCACACTATCAACACTCACACTATCAACGCTCACACTATCAACACTCACAATATCAACACACACTATCAACACACACTATCAACACTCACACAATCAACACTGACACTATCAACACACACTATCAACACTTACACTATCAACACACACTATCAACATTCACACTATCAACACTCACACTATCAACACTCACACTATCAACATCCACACTATCAACACTCACACTATCAACACACACTATCAACACTCACACTATCAACACACACTATCAACACTCACACTATCAACACTCACACTATCAACACCCACACTATCAACACTCACCCTATCAACACCCACACTATCAACAGTCACACTATCAACACTCACACTATCAACACTCACACTATCAACAATCACACTATCAACACTCACACTATCAACACCTACACTATCAACACCCACACTATCAACACTCACACTATCAACACCCACACTATTAACACTCACACTACCAACACTCACACTATCAACACCCACACTATCAACACTCACACTATCAACACCCACACTATCAACACTCACACTATCAACACCCACACTATCAACACCCATACTATCAACACTCACACTATCAACACACACTCAATATCAACACAAACTATCAACACACACACTATCAACACTCACACTATCAACACACACTATCAACACTCACACTATCAACACTCACACTATCAACACTCACACTATCAACACTCACACTATCAACACACACACAATATCAACACACACTATCAACACACACTATCAACACCCACACTATCAACATACTATCAACACCCACACTATCAACACCGACACTATCAACACCAACACTATCAACACACTATCAACACTCACACTATCAACACCCACACTATCAACACCGACACAATCAACACCCACACTATCAACACACTATCAACACCCACACTACCAGCACCCACACAACCAACACCCCAACTAAGAGCACCCCCACTTCAAACACGACCACAACACGACCATAACAACGGGGCCATCACACCACAATAAAGGCCCTGAGGGGAATTTTCCAGCCATGACCCGAAATAAAGCAGTGTTATTACCGGCCGCCACCTTCACACACACAGACAGACAGACAGACACACACACACACACACACACACACACACACACACTCCTGGCGGGGCCAGGAGCTGAGTCTCGACCCCTGCAACCACAATTAAGTGAGTACACACACACACACACACACACACTTCTTCAGCCATAGAGTAGTTAGGAAGTGGAATAGTCTAGCGAACGATATAGTGGAGGCGGGAACCATACATAGTTTTAAGACAAGGTATGATAAAGCTCATGGAGCAGGGAGAGCAGAGATCCAGTAGCGGACAGCGAAGAGGAGGGGCAAGTAGCTGAGTCTCGACCCCTGCAACCACAAATAGGTGAGTACAATTAGGTGAGTACACACACACAGTCACACAAAAAAAAACACTCACACACTCACACACACACACACACACACACACACATCTCTCACTCACACTCACACACACTTCTGGAATTGACAAAGTGGACAGGGACAGGATGTGTCAGAGATGTGACACAGCAACAAGGGGTCACAAATGAAAGTTGAAAACTCAGATGAGTCACAGGGATGTTAGGAAGTATTTCTTGAATCATAGAGTTGTCCAGAAGAGGTACGATAAAGCTCATGCGGCAGGGAGAGAGTGGACATAGTAGCGAAGAGGCTGGGCCAGGAGCTGTGAATACACCCCTATAACCAAATATTGGTGACCACATACACCTCCTCGCCAAAATACCAGTCCACTACCAGTAACAATACCAGTGTACTACCAGTAACAATACCAGTGTACTACCAGTAACAATACCAGTGTACTACCAGTAACAATACCAGTGTACTACCAGTAACAATACCAGTGTACTACCAGTAACAATACCAGTGTACTACCAGTAACAATACCAGTGTACTACTAGTAACAATACCAGTGTACTACCAGTAACAATACCAGTGTACTACCAGTAATAATACCAGTGTACTACCAGTAACAATACCAGTGTACTACCAGTAACAATACCAGTGTACTACCAGTAACAATACCAGTGTACTACCAGTAACAATACCAGTGTACTACCAGTAACAATACCAGTGTACTACCAGTAACAATACCAGTGTACTACCAGTAACAATACCAGTGTACTACCAGTAACAATACCAGTGTACTACCAGTAACAATACCAGTGTACTACCAGTAACAATACCAGTGTACTACCAGTAACAATACCAGTGTACTACCAGTAACAATACCAGTGTACTACCAGTAACAATACCAGTGTACTACCAGTAACAATACCAGTGTACTACCAGTAACAATACCAGTGTACTACCAGTAATAATACCAGTGTACTACCAGTAACAATACCAGTGTACTACCAGTAACAATACCAGTGTACTACCAGTAACAATACCAGTGTACTACCAGTAATAATACCAGTGTACTACCAGTAACAATACCAGTGTACTACCAGTAACAATACCAGTGTACTACCAGTAACAATACCAGTGTACTACCAGTAACAATACCAGTGTACTACCAGTAACAATACCAGTGTACTACCAGTAACAATACCAGTGTACTACCAGTAACAATACCAGTGTACTACCAGTAACAATACCAGTGTACTACCAGTAACAATACCAGTGTACTACCAGTAACAATACCAGTGTACTACCAGTAACAATACCAGTGTACTACCAGTAATAATACCAGTGTACTACCAGTAACAATACCAGTGTACTACCAGTAACAATACCAGTGTACTACCAGTAACAATACCAGTGTACTACCAGTAATAATACAGTGTATACCAGTAACAATACCAGTGTACTACCAGTAACAATACCAGTGTACTACCATTAACAATACCAGTGTACTACCATTAACAATACCAGTGTACTACCATTAACAATACTAGTGTACTAGTAACAATAGTAGTGTACTAGTAACAATAGTAGTGTACTATTAACAATACTAGTGTACTACTAGTAACAATACTAGTGTACTTCTAGTAACAATACCAGTGTACTACTAGTAACAATACCAGTGTTCTACTTATAACAATACCAGTGTACTACTAGTAACAATACAAGTGTACTACCAGTAACAATACTAGTGTACTACTAGTAACAATATTGGTGTACTACTAGCAACAATACCAGTCCTCTACTAGCAACAATACCAGTCATCTACTTGCAACAATACCAGCCTTATACTAGCAACAATACCAGCCTTATACTAGCAACAATACTAATCCTCTACTAGCAACAATACCAGTCCTCTACTTGCAACAATACCAGCCTTATACTAGCAACAATACCAGTCCTCTACTAGCAACAATACCAACATTCTCTCACAAAGTTTTAGGAGCAGGAATCTCTTTCCCAAGAGTACAATCTGGCCGAGACTTCCAGAGGTGACACACGACAACACAAGAAGCGAGCAGCTACGTAAACCTTAATGACTATTGGGAAACTATTGGTCTCCCTCTTGTTCTCAGAAGCTAACCAGAATATTGGTCATTATATCAGCGGACCTCAACACTCCCTGACGTAACTTCTTCACAATTCTTTTTTTCCGAACTCGTAATAGGAACACACACCTGTCTAGCCCTCGGGTACGGCAGGAGAGTACCTGGCTTTGTAAGTTTATGTAGGTACATGTACACATAAGTACAATTATCATACCTAGTAACATATGTGTAAATTACGTAGGGAAACCTGTCAGCACGGGTGAATGATCAACTGTACCTAAACCAATTAGCCAAAACAAGACGTAGGTGTTATCTTTGTGAGTCTTAAGTTGAAAGTTCTAGAGACGCTGTGTGAGACTGTCATACAAGGTGCTAGGGACGCTGTGTGAGACTGTCATACAAGGTGCTAGGGACGCTGTGTGAGACTGTCATACAAGGTGCTAGGGACGCTGTGTGAGACAGTCATACAAGGTGCTAGGGACGCTGTGTGAGACTGTCATACAAGGTGCTAGGGACGCTGTGTGAGACTGTCATACAAGGTGCTAGAGACGCTGTGTGAGACTGTCATACAAGGTGCTAGGGACGCTGTGTGAGACTGTCATACAAGGTGCTAGAGACGCTGTGTGAGACTGTCATACAAGGTGCTAGGGACGCTGTGTGAGACTGTCATACAAGGTGCTAGGGACGCTGTGTGAGACTGTCATACAAGGTGCTAGGGACGCTGGATGAGGCTGTCATACAAGGTGCTAGGGACGCTGTGTGAGACTGTCATACAAGGTGCTAGGGACGCTGTGTGAGACTGTCATACAAGGTGCTAGGGACGCTGTGTGAGACTGTCATACAAGGTTCTAGGGACGCTGTGTGAGACTGTCATACAAGGTGCTAGGGACGTTGTGTGAGACTGTCATACAAGGTGCTAGGGACGCTGTGTGAGACTGTCATACAAGGTGCTAGGGACGCTGTGTGAGACTGTCATACAAGGTGCTAGGGACGCTGTGTGAGAATGTCATACAAGGTGCTAGAGACGCTATGTGAGGCTGTCATACAAGGTGCTAGGGACGCTGTGTGAGACTGTCATACAAGGTGCTAGGAACGCTGTGTGAGACTGTCATACAAGGTGCTAGGGACGCTGTGTGAGACTGTCATACAAGGTGCTAGGGACGCTGTGTGAGACTGTCATACAAGGTGCTAGGGACGCTGTGTGAGACTGTCATACAAGGTGCTAGGGACGCTGTGTGAGACTGTCATACAAGGTGCTAGGGACGCTGGATGAGGCTGTCATACAAGGTGCTAGGGACGCTGTGAGACTGTCATAGGTGCTAGGGACGCTGTGTGAGACTGTCATACAAGGTGCTAGGGACGCTGTGTGAGACTGTCATACAAGGTGCTAGGGACGCTGGATGAGGCTGTCATACAAGGTGCTAGGGACGCTGGATGAGGCTGTCATACAAGGTGCTAGGGACGCTGTGTGAGACTGTCATACAAGGTGCTAGGGACGCTGTGTGAGACTGTCATACAAGGTGCTAGGGACGCTGTGTGAGACTGTCATACAAGGTGCTAGGGACGCTGGATGAGGCTGTCATACAAGGTGCTACGTGGAGACATTATAACTTTGGACAAGTGGCGACACCATCACTTGGAGAAACAGAGACCCACATACAGTTTAACCAGATCTTACACTGGCGATGCTCCTCCCGTCACAGTGTACTTTATCAAGTCACAGAGAAATCTTCAGGGGTAAATGTTTAGAAAATATAGTGAGGTAAAGTAACAGGTTAAGTGTGTAAAAGCCTTAGCATTGACTACCTTTAAAAAGGATTAGACAAATGTCTTGATGTTATATTGAAATTTTCATCATAACTTAATCAGAAATTTTTTGAAGTTTAACTTTCCAACATAAGCTCAAACATGTCGAGCCTTCCAGTAAATATACACTGGAAGGTGAGTCGACTGAGGTTAATTAGTTAGGTAAGATTGGCCAGGTAACGGGACAAGTGTTTCCTGACGCGGGTGTTGGCCATATGATGACCCGCCACTGGAGCTTACGTAAATCCACCAACCAAAAACATCTTCTTGTTTGTAGATGAATGGTTCAGAGAACCCACAAGTTGATAAATTAGACACATATGCAACACTTGGATATCTTTATTGAGGAAACGTTTCGCCACACAGTGGCTTCATCAGTCCATATAAAGGAGAATCATGAAGAACAGGAGGAGTTTGTGGTAATCAGTCCCTCAACTCCTCCTGTTCTTCATGATTCTCCTTTGTATGGACTGATGAATCCACTGTGTGGCGAAACGTTCCTAAATAAAGATACCCAAGTGTTGCATATGTGTCTAATTTATCATCTTCTCTTTTACTCACAACAGAACACCAAGAAAAAAACACAGCACTATCATAAACTTTCTCCTAATTTCTCTCTGTTTCTGCTGTATTGAATTCCTTGAAGAAAGCTCTTTTCTCTAAATATTTTCTTAACTAAACTATCCCTTAATGATGGCGGCTTTGAAGGGACTTGAGCTAGAACTCGACAAAGCCACACTGGTGTGGAATTCATCTGTAAAAAACTGCATTTGTGGTCACAGTGGAGGCCCATACTAGCTTCCCTAAGGCCACTGAGTTTTAGGACTCATTTGCCATGGGTTCAAATCCCACCCGTTCCATGATTTATCCTCATTTCACCAGAGACTGTAGGTCCTGTGCACTCTCCATTCCGTAATACGGTGACCAGAACTGTGCAGCATAATCTAAATGAGGCCTAACCAAAGATATGTGGAGTTGAAGAACAACCTGAGGACTCCTATTGTTTAGGCTCCTTGGTATGAAGCCAAGGATTCTGTTCGCTTTATTGCGAACACTTATACACTGTTGTCTTGGACTCATCTTTAATTCACTTAGACGAGACATAAGGTTATATCGATAGGTAGATTTCCCAGACAACTCTATTGCTAAGCACCTATCTAGCATTCTCTCCAATAACATAACCCAAGTATCCACCACTACCTTGACTACCCTCACGAACATCACCAGTGATGGACGACGCCCCACAGTTTCTAAACGACGACAGGGATAAACACATATTCCTTGCAATGACTCTGACTTAAGTCACAGCCATGCACTTACGCATTTATGAATAACAATACGCCAGCAGAATGAATCACTTGAATCACGCCTATGTTTCAACACGGAATTATTCAGTTAATGACTTGATTCATTGTAAAAGGAGAAAAGCAGTGATTCATCATACTATTTGATCCATCATGTTCCTTGAATCATCATGCTCCTTGAATCATTATGCTCCTTGAATCGTCATGCTTATTGAATCATGTTCCTTGAATCATCATGTTCCTTGAATCATAATGCTCCTTGAATCATTATGCTCCTTGAATCGTCATGCTTATTGAATCATGTTCCTTGAATCATCATGCTCCTTGAATCATCATGCTTCTTGAATCATCATGCTTCTTGAACCATCATACTTCTTGAATCATCATACTTCTTAAACCATCATGCTCCTTGAATCATCATGCTCCTTGAATCATTATGCTCCTTGAATCATCATACTTCTTGAATCATCATACTTCTTGAACCATCATGCTCCTTGAATCATCATGCTCCTTGAATCATTATGCTCCTTGAATCATTATGCTCCTTGAATAATTATGCTCCTTGAATCATCATGCTTCTTGAATCATCATGCTTCTTGAACCATCATACTTCTTGAATCATTATGCTCCTTGAATCATTATGCTCCTTGAATCATTATGCTCCTTGAATCATTATGCTCCTTGAATCATTATGCTCCTTGAATCATCATGCTCCTTGAATCATTATGCTCCTTAAATCATTATTCTCCTTGAATCATCATGCTCCTTGAATCATTATGCTCCTTGAATCGTCATGCTCCTTGAATAATTATGCTCCTTGAATCATTATGCTCCTTGAATCATCATGCTCCTTGAATCATCATGCTCCTTGAATAATTATGCTCCTTGAATCATTATGCTCCTTGAATCATCATGCTCCTTGAATAATTATGCTCCTTGAATCATTATGCTCCTTGAATCATTATGCTCCTTGAATCATCATGCTTCTTGAATCATCATGCTTCTTGAACCATCACACTTCTTGAATCATCATACTTCTTGAACCATCATGCTCCTTGAATCATCATGCTCCTTGAATCATTATGCTCCTTGAATCATCATGCTTCTTGAATCATGATGATCCTTGATTCATCATGCATGAACATATCAAACAATTTGAAGCTGCATAACTAATTGCAGAACATAACTGAGGCTTTATCCCGAAAATTTCTAGCACTGTGGTAGGCCTACTGGCCCATGCTAGACCAGTTCTTCTCAAATCCAACCTTCCTCAAGGGTGACAATTGTAACATTTCTAACCTGACTGTACCTTATTACGTTTCTTATATATTATTTTCTAAAAAAATAGCACGTTTCGTTCTTCTTAAGTAAGACACATTTACAACACTTGGGTATCTTCATTACCGATATGTTTCGACTGTACAATATACTTCATCAGTCGGATACAGGTGAGTGCAGCTCTAAAAGTAGAAGAAATGGTCGTGGTTAGTCCCTCAAGCTATATATATTCTTGAGGGACTGATCACCTCCACCGGTGGGTCAGGAACTGACTGCCTTCCACAGAGTGAGGGACTGACCAGCTCCCACCGAGGGTGAGGAACTGACTGCCTTCCACAGAGAGTGAGGGACTGACCACCTCCCACCGAGGGTGAGGAACTGACTGCCTTCCACAGGGGGAGAGGAACTGACTGCCTTCCACCGGGGGAGAGGAACTGACTGCCTTCCACCGGGGGAGAGGAAATGACTGCCTTCCACCGGGGGAGAGGAACTGACTGCCTTCCACCGGGGGAGAGGAACTGACTGCCTTCCACCGGGGGAGAGGAACTGACTGCCTTCCACCGGGGGAGAGGAAATGACTGCCTTCCACCGGGGGTAAACTCATTTCTTCTTTTTTTCCTCCCTGTCTTCTGTTCAGGTTCCGTTCTTGGCTTCTGTTATTCCGTTGTTCACCTTCTGTTGATATCTATCAAACTACTTTCGTATTTCCCTTCTACTGATAACCCGTTTTATCATTTTTCTACCCTTTATCTTCTGATTTTTCTATTCCACCTTCATTCCCCTCCCGTTTCTCCTAATACATTTTCATATTTTTCCCCCATCTCACCCCC
The DNA here is from genome assembly GCA_009830355.1 of Cherax destructor. NCBI lineage: Eukaryota > Metazoa > Arthropoda > Malacostraca > Decapoda > Parastacidae > Cherax > Cherax destructor. The sequence continues at coordinate 91,860 of WNWK01004092.1, forward strand.
TCCTATTATCCACCTTACTATGCTATCCTCTATTCCTTCCCACCTTATACTTCCGTAATCCTCCTCTCCTGTTATCCCGTAAGCGCCGTTAACGCCACAACGGCTACTACCATTGTCACAACAGGAATTATTGTGCAGGAATAGGGAAACTTTGGATATAAGTTCATCACAGGGATACACCAAGTATACCCGCCTGGCAGGATATATTCCGGGGGATATACCACCCTGAGAAGATGTATCCCAGGGGATATACCTCCCCGAGAGGATGTATCACTGGGATATACCTCCCCGAGAGGATGTATCTCTGGGATATACTTCCCCGAGAGGATGTATCCCTAGGATATACCTCCCCGAGAGGATGTATCCCTGGGATATACCTCCCCGAGAGGATGTATCCCTGGGAAATACCTCCCGAGAGGATGTATCCCGGGGGATATACCTCCCCGAGAGGATGTATCCTTGGGATATACCTACCAAAAATGATATATTCATGGGGAAATATATCCTTGAGGATATACCTCCCTGAGAGGATATATCCCCTGGGATATAACACACAGGAGTTTACCCTGAGGGGAGATGTTGTTTTGAAGACAATAACACAAATAAATTAGAACACAAGGCTAATAGAGCGCAAGCAGTTTAGAACACAAGCAATTTAGAATAAAAGCAATTTAGAACAAAAGCAATTTAGAACACAAGCTTAATAGAACATAAGTTTAATAGAACACAAGCTTAATAGAACACACGCTTAATAGAACACAAGCAATTTAGAACACAAGCTTTTAATAGAACACAAGCTAATTAGAACACTGGCAAATTAGAAAACAAATTTACTAGAACACAACACATTATTAGAACACCAAAATTATTAATGAAACAAATAGAACACAGCTTAATGAACATAGGTTAATACACAAGTAATTCAGAACACAAGTTACATAGAACACAGTTATAGAAACAATTTACTAGAACACAACATATAGAACACCAGTTTAATATCAGAACACAAGTGTTACATCAGAACACCAGTTAATATCAGAACACAAGTGTTACATCAGAACACAAGTGTAATAATAATCAGAACACAAGTGTTACATCAGAACACCAGTTTAATATCAGAACACACAGTTTAATATCAGAACACAAGTGTTACATCAGAACACAAGTGTTATATCAGAACACCAGTTTAATATCAGAACACAAGTGTTACATCAGAACACCAGTTTAATATCAGAACACAAGTGTTACATCAGAACACAAGTGTTACATCAGAACACCAGTTTAATATCAGAACACAAGTGTTACATCAGAACACCAGTTTAATATCAGAACACAAGTGTTACATCAAAACACCAGTTTAATATCAGAACACAAGTGTTACATCAGAACACAAGTGTTACATCAGAACACCAGTTTAATATCAGAACACAAGTGTTACATCAGAACACCAGTTTAATATTAGAACACAAGTGTTACATCAGAACACCTGCTGATTAAAAAAATCTCGTACCGAAAACACAACTGTCAAGCAACATTAAAGTCTTCTGGGTTTTTTTTTACGTAAAAAAAAAGACAAGCCATCATGGTTTTAGAGCAGGAATTAGACACATGTGCAACATCTGGGTATCTTTTCTTTGTTGACGTTTCGCCCTCCAGAGGTTTTGTCAATGCAATAGATGGACATAATGTGAAGACTGTGGAAATATATACAGGAGACAGTGGAAGTTGAGGTAATCAGTCCCACAGGAGGTGATGAGTATATGTTGAAAATGGTTTAAGAATTGAGGTATCGACCCTGAAAGGGTTAAAGCCCTGACAAGTTCATGATAAAGACACATGTGCAACAGTTGCGTATGATTATTATTGAAATGTTTCGCCTACACAGTAGACTTCTTCAGACAAATACAGAGACAGTTGCCTCTGTATTTGTCTGAAGAAGTCAGTGATGGCGCTGTTCAAGTCACTTTGTGCTCTTTGAGAATTGTTCTAAACTCAGCTTCGTTCAAGGCAGAAGATATATCACAGCTTCAAGATGAGAAGAAAATATTTACTGCCTTCAAAGTACTTGCCTTATCCTCTCTAGAACGGAGAATAGATAGATACTTGACACTTGGAAGACACTAGAGACGGAGAGTAGATAATAGATACTTGACACTTGGAAGACACTAGAGACGGAGAATAGATAGATACTTGACACTTGTAAGACACTAGAGACGGGGAATAGATAGATACTTGACGCTTGGAAGACACTAGAGACGGAGAGTAGATAATAAATACTTGACACTTGGAAGACACTAGAGACGGAGAATAGATAGATACTTGACACTTGGAAGACACTAAAGACGGGGAATAGATAGATACTTGACACTTGGAAGACACTAGAGACGGAGAATAGATAGATACTTGACACTTGGAAGACACTAGAGACGGAGAATAGATAGATACTTGACACTTGGAAGACACTAGAGACGGAGAGTAGACAGATTCTTGACACTTGGAATACACTAGAGACGGAGAATAGATAGATACTTGACACTTGGAAGACACTAGAGACGGTGAGTAGACAGATTCTTGACACTTGGAAGACACTAGAGAGACTAATCCTTACCTATGTACTGCTTGAGCAATTTGCTGGAGTGTAAGATATGATAAAAGTAGGGAATTAGCACAGTGCAGAGAAGTGGCACCGTAGGCACTGGCAGTAACAGCCTGGTTGTGTACTAATGATTTAATAAAAGTTATAATCATAACTATGATTTTTAAAGAGGTGGAGGGGTAAGCCAGCGGAAGGCCTCGGTCAGATGACCAAAAGCTCCAGCTGTGGGTCATCATATGACTAAGACCAGCGTCAGGACACACTTGTCCTGTTTCCTGACAAACATTATACCTGCCTACCTGTACCTGGTTGCACTACAGAGACTCTGCTTCAGCACTCGCTGGCAGTAACAGTTTGATTGTACCATGGTCATAATAAGAGAACACGGTGATAACAACCCTTGTCTAAGACAGTTCAACCTGCTGCCAGTGTGTGTGTGTACTCACCTAGTTGTGGTTGCAGGGGTCGAGTCATAGCTCCTTGCCCCGCCTCTTCACTGGCCGCTACTGGGTCACGCTCCCTTCTCCATGAGCTTTATCATACCTCTCCTTAAAGCTATGTATGGAACCTGCCTCCACTACATCGCTTCCCAAGCTATTCCACTTCCCGACCACTCTGTGACTGAAGAAATATTTCCTAACATCCCTGTGATTCATTTGAGTCTTCAACTTCCAACTGTGTCCCCTTGTTGCTGTGTCCCATCTCTGGAACATTATGTCTCTGTCCACCTTGTCAATTCCTCTCAGTATCTTATATGTCGTTATCATGTGTGTGTGTGTGTGTGTGTGTGTGTGTGTACTCACCAATTTGTGCTCACCTATTTGTAGTTGCAGGCGCCGAGTCGTAGCTCCTGGCCCATGCCTCTTCGCTGATCGCTATTAGGTCCACTCCTTCCTTGCTCCAAGAGCCTTATCGTAACTCTTCTTAAAGCTATGTATGGATCCTACCCCCAGTAATTCATTCTCTAAATTATTCCCATCCTGACAACTCTTAGGCTGAAGAAGTACTTCCTAACATTCCTGTGACTCATCCGAGTATTTAACTTCCACTTGTACCCCCTTGTTAATGTGTCCCATCTCTGAAACATTCTGGTCCCTTCCACCCTGTCAGTTCCTCTCAGTATTTTATACATCCTGTGTGGGTGTGTGTGTGTGTGTGTGTGTGTGTGTGGTGTGTGTGTGTGTGTGTGTGTGTGGGTGTGTGTGTGTGTGTGTGTGTGTGTGTGTGTGTGTGTGTGTGTGTGTGTGTGTGTGTGTGTGTGCGTGCGTCCCTGCACTAAATCATACATACCAAGTGGAAGCCAAATAATACATACAGTTGCATAAAAATCCTTCACGTATTGCAAGTTATGCATGAGTCTACGTCGAACAAATGAATAAGTTTTCTGCAGGCCCAGCAACCATGCAACATTCACGGCACAATGTTTAGATATTTACGTTCAGAAATGAACTTAATTTGTCTCCTACTGTTCAGTCCGTTTGAACAAATATGTTAATTAGGAGTATTTGGCTTGTTGTCTGCTGTGTGGTTTGCTGTGTGGTCTGCTGTATGGTCTGCTGTGTGGTTTTGTTGAGTGGTCTGATGTGTGGCTTGCTGTGTAGTCTGTTGTGTGGCCTTCTGTGTGATGTGTTGTGTGGTCTGCTGTGTGGTCTGCTGTATGGTCTGCTGTGTGGTTTTGTTGAGTGGTCTGATGTGTGGCTTGCTGTGTAGTCTGTTGTGTGGCCTTCTGTGTGATGTGTTGTGTGGTCTTCTGTGTGGTCTGCTGTATGGTTTGCTGTGTGGTCTGCTGTGTGGTCTGCTGTGTGGTTTGTTGTGTGGTCTGTTGTGTGGCCTTGTGTGTGATGTGATGTGGAGTCTGCTGTGTGGTCTGCTGTGTGGTTTGTTGTGTGGTCTGTTGTGTGGCCTTGTGTGTGATGTGATGTGGAGTCTGCTGTGTGGTCTGCTGTGTGGTTTGCTGTGTGGTCTGTCGTGTGGCCTGTGTGGTCTGTTGTGTGGTCTGCTCTGTGGTCTGCTGTATGGCCTCCTGTCTGCTTCCTGTTCACCTCCCGAGTCCTGCCTGCTAGCCACCTGTCTGCCTGCTAGCCACCTGTCTGCCTGCTAGCCACCTGTTTGCTTGCTGGTCGCCTGACCTCCTCATAGCGTCTGAATCCTCATATCAGTGACTCAAAGATCAAAACACACACACACACACACACACACAAACACACACACACACACATACACACACACACACACACACACACACACAAACACACACACACACACACACACACACAACACACACACACACACACACACACACACACACACCTTTCACCATAAAACATGAAAACAAGTCTTTGAAGACGACGATTAAAATATTTTCTTCACGTAAGGGCTGCCAGTGCGAGACATTACTGAACAAGAGGGAGACCTCCTCTGTAATAACATCAAATATACGATAGTTTCCCTTTCTTTGTGAAGGCTGGTATGTTGGTCGTTACAGCAGGTACTGTGTCGTGTCTACCAGGGATGTCATGTCCACAGGAAAGACACTGTTGATGTCTCCCAGGGATGTGATGTCCACAGGAAAGAAACTCTTAACTTATTATTATTATTATTATTATTATTACATTCATAGGGGGGCGCTAAACCCCTGGGGGTCATGCAGGACACAGGGAAGTGGAAAACATTTAAAGCCTAATTCAAGCAACTGAAGCACAAGTAAAGTCCCTTTGATTAACAGCCAATCACAAGCATCAAGGAACTTCTTTGCCCAACCCAAGTTTTCATAACTTTGCATATGTTGGGGTTGGATTCGAACAGCCACTTGTCAAACAAAACCTGCAGCCTGTGCATGTTCATGAGTGGTCCTTTCTCATCATTAGTTTCCTATCTGCAAACAATGATTTCTCATGCAAAAGAAACAGTACCGGTCCCAGTACTGATCCTTCTGGTACACCACTCGTCACATGAGTCTATTTCAATTCCTCTTCCCGGACAACCAGTCGATGTTTCTTTTAATTAAATATTCCTTGATCCATTGTAGTGTCTTCCCGGTTATTCCTGCTTTCTGTCCTAGTTCTATCTTGTGCCGTACTGTGTCAAAGACCTTCCCATAGTCCAAAAATATATATACCATGCTTCATCTCGTATAGAAATCCAAAAAACATCAATCCCCTCTTCGTCCACTCATGTCTTGTTTCCCCCTTCGCTTCCTTTCCTTTTTTATCCCTGACTTTTGGGTTACATTTCTTCTCTCCCCATGCTTCACTTTGAGTACAAAAGTACTACTACTTAGTACAAGAGTACTACTACTTTATGAGTACTTTGTGTTAGTGCTGTACTAATCAGCTTGTGTGTTTGTGTGTCAATATATGTGTATATGCATGTCTGTGTATTATATGCATGTCTGTGTATTATATGCATGTCTGTGTATTATATGCATGTCTGTGTATTATATGCATGTCTGTGTATTATATGCATGTCTGTGTATTATATGCATGTCTGTGTATTATATGCATGTCTGTGCTTAGGTGCATATTTGAGTATGGGTTTGTGTGTATATGAGTATAGGGTGTGTGTGTATGTGTGTGCGTGGGCATCTGTGTGCGTCCCTGCACGTGTGTGTATATATGCGTATAAATGTGTATGTGTTTGTATATGTGTGTTTGAGTACATATATGAATATGTGTAAGTGTGTGTACTCTAATGTCTATGTACCATATACAAAACACGAAGCTTCATATTGTACTTCCCAGCTATCGCAATTTTAGTGCAACTAGCCAATATACCGTTGCAACTAGCCAATATACCGTTGCAACTAGCCAATATACCGTTGCAACTAGCCAATATACCGTTGCAGTTTCCTGCCGAGCAGTTCAATGATATGAAGCAAGCAGTGCTTGCAATTCACATTATCTCACCTGCCAGATCCCATCATCGGGGCGCCTCGATGAGGGTGAAGGGCTCTTAATGCAGGGAATTGGAGCTGTTCTCCATTTAGCCGGATCGAATTGCCTCCCATTTCCGGGCGCGGCGTAACCGTAATGGATTTGTTTTGTTGGTTTGTATTTGTGTTGCCTTGACACTGCGTAGCAGCAGCAAGCATTAGTCGTTCACCTTTCCAAAACAATAATGTCTTCTCTGGAGCAGTTGTACCAGCAGATGCAAATGCTCCGACTGACTGAGGAGGCAAGGGGGATTCATTGCAGTCTCTGGAGCAGTTGTACCAGCAGATGCAAATGCTCCGACTGACTGAGGAGGCAAGGGGGATTCGTTGCAATCTCTGGAGCAGTTGTACCAGCAGGTGCAAATGCTCCAACTGACTGAGGAGGCAAGGGGGATTCGCTACAGTCTTCACAAAAACCAGGATGATGAGAAGGGAAGTCGCTGGTCGATGGGGAAGAAAAGCTGCAGAACTGAAGATAACTAAGACTGAAGAGGCTGTGGAAACTTCTAACTCATTTGCTGCCTTCCAAGATCAGTGTTGCAGCATGGAACCAGGGCGACCGTAAGGAGTGCCAGAGGACACACAAAGGTAAGTGTATTGTTGTAATTGGTGAATCACATCGAAGTACATTCGTCCTGGAGAACAGAGAAGCGATTGCTTTCCTTCATTACTTCGATGTTTCTTCCTTTAATGGAAATTTCCACCCACTTGTAATGGTATATGGATCGTGCCTTCTGTAGCAAACACAGGAAGAAAAAGATTCGTTCTTCCTGATGCAGTAATTGGGGATTTTGTGAACCGAATGAGCAATTTGTGACTGGTTGTGGATATATCATTATTTGGCTGGGTGCTTGAGATACTGAAATACGAAGGGAAAGATGCGAAGATTTAATTCACAAGTCGTCATAACACGATTGCCAACAAATCACAGAGCAAGTTAGCCCAGTGGTTAGTGCAATGGTCCAGGGCTTTCAGGACTTTCCAGCCATGGGTTCGAGTCCCCGTTCTGTGATTTGATACTCAAGTGTAGGGTCACTACCCTCATCCTTGGTATTCTGTTAAGGAAATGTAACCTTGTATTAATATTGGCTGAATTACCGACAATATGTTAAGTAAAAGGTTACAAGTGCAACTAATGTGACATTTTATTGTGGCAACGTTTCGCTCTCCAGGAGCTTTTGTCAAGTCGTTACGGCTTGACAAAGCTCCTGGAGAGCGAAACGTTGCCACAATAAAATGTCACATTAGTTGCACTTGTGTCCTTTTACTTAACAAAGTGTAACCTTGTTTTGACAGTGACCAAAAATCCTTTTGAGAATCTAAATGGCACAATACCGTGAATGGAACAATGCATAAATAACCAACACATAGAAGAATGAAACTTATGACGACGTTTCGGTCCGATTTCGATCATTAACTAGTCACACAGAAGGGCAAAGGGAAGGGCGCCAGTATATATACAATAGGGGGCGCGGCCGGGAGATCGAGAGGAGGTAGAGGAAATGGTAGATGTATTGGTAGTAGTGGTAGAGGTAAGTAGTGCAATAGTGGTTGAGGTGGTAATAAGAAGGGAGTAGCGGCAGTGACACTGAAAGTTGTCATGACTTTCAGTGTCCTGTGTGCGGGTTCTGTGTGTATTCACAACTTTAATTTGCAATGTAAGTGAGAAAAAAAAAATTGGGACGACAGACTGCATCTTACATCACGCTCTGCCTTCTGTCTTCACCAACTCCAAGACTGAGGGACTGATTACCTAGTCTTTTGTATATAGTTCTACTGTCTTCATATTATGTCTTTGAATTGGTATTGATAAAGCCAATGGATGGTGAAACGTCTACAAATAAAGATACCCAGATGTTGGACATGCGTCTAATTCTTCATTATTTCGGTACTTGGTCCGTGGTCGTGAGTGCTGAAAATTCTGCTTTGCACAGGAAAGATACAACAGAGGGAAGAAGAACTGTCAGGATTTCACTTCCAAGAATCTGCTTTTCTTTGTAAACTTTGATCCAGAATGAACGTCGTGATTCTTTTTTGCTTTCTGAAATCGTAATGAAGTATTTCGTCGTACTGAGTCTGGTACAGGTGCTCCTGTAGTTTGCTGGCGTTCAAAACATCGTCAGGTAGGTCCTCAGGTTCAATGTCGAAGGTGTTTCTTACCTTGGAGTATTTCATCACATTGTCTGGAATATAGTAATCAAACTCTGTGATCAGTTTGGAAATATGTTCCAAAATGATATTTTGGAGTGAAAATGTCTTGCTCTCCAGAAGCACACTCAGAGATGGTAATGAAGCAGTCATTTCTGCCTCTTCCACAATTTCAGTTTTCCCTTGAATGCTGGTAAATTCACTGACAACCCTACCAACGTCTGATCGCGACCTTGCATTGAAATGGTCGAAGAGTTAATCACATGAAAAAATTCGGTAAGATTAATCACCTGCATCATCCAATTTGAGTCTGAGAATTTTGGGGCCAATGGATGATTCTGTTCAATCAGAATTATCTCAGTCTCGGTCTGCATAAGAACATAAGAAAGGAGGAACACTGCAGCAGGCCTGTTGGCCCATACTAGGCAAGTTCTTCACATTCCATCCCACTAACAAGATATTTGTTCAACCCATTTTTCAATGCTACCTAAGAAATAAGCTTTGACAATTCTATTTACTTATGTGCAATTCCCACTAAAATCCAACCCCTCTCACTCATGAATTTATCCAGCCTAAATTTGAAACTACCCAAGGTCCTAGCTTCAATAACCCTACTAGGCAGACTGTTCCACTCATCAACTACCCTATTTCCAAACCAATACTTTCCTATATCCTTTGTAAATCTAAACTTATCTATCATTGGAACACCTTTTCCGGTGAGAGCCATTTAACCTCAGAGTGATACAACAAATGCACATGTTCCTAACCAAAGTCAGAATACATCTGAGTGAAGATCCTGGAGTTAAGATCTCTAGCTTTGACGTAATTAACACCAGAACGACCTACCCGGAGGAGTCTACCTGGAGGTCGTTCTGAGAGTCAACCGCCCACATGTTTTTCATGGCTGCTGTCACTTTGTCTTACATTATCAGACGACGTGTTCTTAATTCATTGACTAATCGTGTCATTTGACAGAGATATCTGTTCAATTTTCTCTGTGGCGACACTTCCACAAACTGTCCACATCACCTCGAGGTCTTCCGGTTTTACTAATTCCTCACTGATGATGTGTGGGTTTGTTACTGCAAGCGTGTTGTTTGTCACACGGAGTCAACACCTCCGAGGGTGGCAAGTGGTTTGAAGACGGACAAGTTGAAGATTGAGACACTTACGCAACATATGGGAATCTTTATTTATTGATTACCTCAAACTCCTCCTCTCCTTACCCATTTCTACTTTGTATTGGACTGATGAAGCCACTGTGTGGCGAAACGTTTCCTTAATAAAGATTCCCATATGTTGCGTAAGTGTCTCAATCTCCACCTCTGAGGGTAGCAGCATCCAATCTCTGACGTTTCGGTTCTCGTTCTTTCTAAGAAACTCCGCTTTCTATTCACGAGAGCACTGTGCTTGCCTTCTAAGTGCCTTCTACGCTTGTTCTGCCTGAACGATTCATTGCTTTCAAAACTCCCGCACAAATGACGCATTGTAACTTTACTGACTTAGCCATAATTTCTAAGTATAAATTAACCAACCTAAAAAAATTACAGAAGCAACTAAATAATATAATAGTTATGAAATAACTAGTTAATGCAACTACTTAATAGTATTAGTAACTGAAATAATAATAATAATAATAATAATAATTAAAATAAAACCAATAATAATAATACGAATAGTAATGATAATACGAATAATAATACTACTACTATTATTATTACTACTACTACTAATATAATAATAATAATAATAATAATAATAATAATAATAATAATAATAATAATAATAATAATAATAATAAAATCTTAGTTCTTTAGCAGACCAGTTCACATTGTACTACATTTGTGTCTATTTTTCCGTCTTCCTTCGCTATCTTACCTTTCCTGTGCTCACCTGTACCTCACTTTGACCTTTGACCTGTCTTACCTCGAGCCTGAACTCTGCGACCTTATGTGACTTATAAGGCGATGATTCTATTTCTTCCTGGAAGATCTTTAAAGCCCAGCCTGTGGCTGAACTTCACAATAAAAGATTTTCCAGCTACCATTGACTTATTTAACTCCTCTCTGTTGATATACGCTGAGGATTATCCATCTCTCTGTGTATATGCAATGAGATATACAGATTTCTCATTATCCGAGTATATTCTGAGAGATATATATCTCTCAGAGTATGTGCACTACGTATTTCAACAGAATGGGTAAAAAACGAAAAAAATACTGAATGTGTGTATTTGGGAAAAAATCACAATTTTGTTGGAGTAAAAAAATTGTGGAGCCCAGTGATGAACAATAGTGATGAACAACAGTGATGAACAATAGTGATGAACAACAGTGATGAACAATAGTGATGAACAACAGTGATGAACAATAGTGATGAACAACAGTGATGAACAATAGTGATGAACAACAGTGATGAACAATAGTGATGAACAACAGTGATGAACAATAGTGATGAACAATAGTGTGTCACAACCATGCTTAAATAATGAATATATGTTCAAGAGAGGCCCCATGGCTTCATATATTACTATCTACCTGTCAGTCTATCTGAGTTTCTCTCTCTCAGAGAGAGAGAGAGAGAGAGAAAGAGAGAGAGAGAGAGAGAGAGAGAGAGAGAGAGAGAGAGAGAGAGAGAGAGAGAGAGAGAGAGAGAGAGAGAGAGAGAGAGAGAGAGAGAGAGAGAGAGAGAGAGAGAGAGAGAGAGAGAGAGAGAGAGAGAGAGAGAGGCAGAGAGGGTTTATAGAGTATATTTGACTTCACGAGAGCCTCTCTAGAAAATATTATCATTATTCAACCATGAGGGTGGCACAATAAGTCATCAATGTGCCGCTGGGCCGCACAAATTCTATTCTCGATCGATCTACAGATGCAACCAAAACACCTGTGGTACTTGATTGCAACAGTCGCAGTCATATGCAACCTTACTGCCTCAACCCACAGCCTTAGAAGCTGTGCTGGTGCGTTTATTAAGACAAGAGCATGAGAATGGAGGAACGCTGCAATAGGTCTACTAGTCCATACTAGGCAGGTCCTTACTAGTTTAGAAAGACACGTGAACAAACGCTAGGACACAGAATGTGGAAATGTGTTGCAGAGTTGGGTATGACACACACACGAATCTTGGTTCATTTCTCCGTCTGTCTGTTCGTAGACAATCGTTCTTTACGACTTATCTAGAGTCGACAGATTATACATGAGATATGAGAATATATGCACCAGGAAAGTTTCTAAGAAAATAAGGACATGAGAATGGAGGAACACTACAACAATCCTACTGGCACATATAAGGCAGGTTCTTCTCAAAACCAAGCATTCGCACCCACCTATTTATCCAGCCTTTTCCCCAAAGGGTGGCTCATAGCCTGGTAGGCAAAATCTCTCGCTTCACACGCTGAGGGGATCCGGGTTCAATTCCCGGCAAGGGTGAAAGCATTGGGCATGTTACCTAACACCTGCTGTCCATGTTCACCCATCAGTAAAATGGGTACCTGGGTGTTAGTGGACTGGTGTGGGTCGCATCCTGGGACAAAACTGACCTAATTTGCGGGAAATGCTCTGCATAACAAGCGACTTTCAGTACCTCAGGTACTAAACAAACAACAGCGTCGCAGTTATCAAGTCAGGGAAGTGCTGGTTTTAAAATCATTCTATTGTGACCTCTGTGGCTGAGGCCCAATGGTGTGTCCGGTGCTAGAAGAAACATGGCTTGTAACCAGGCTGTCTATCATTTTGAGACATCTAGGGCTAAGTGATCTAAGGCGTCACCCTCCAAATACGGGTTCGAATCCTGTTGACTGAGAAGAGAAGTATCTACATATATATATATATATATATATATATATATTATATATATATATATATATATATATATATATATATATATATATATATATATATATCATTTACCAAACTGCGGCAGGCCAGGATTCGACTCCACGACACACTGTCCCGCCTCAAGAGGCCACACAATGTACATGTCACCTTACAAACTGAGCCATCGATCCTACAAACAACATGAAACTAGCGAACTAGGCTTGCTTCATGTTTCGAGGACACTTTTGGCAGTGGTATGCTCAAGGATTAATTTCAGCCTCCTCCTGTTTGAATACCCGCCTCCTCAAGCAGTCTACATAGCAATGAAACCACGAAACAAGTGGTTTTGAATTATTTATCAAACTGCGGCAAGCCTAGTTTGCTAGGCTCATGTTTGTAGAATCGATGGCTCAGTTGGTAAGGTGACATGTACATTGTGTGGCATCTTGTGGCGGGGCAATGTGTCGTGGGGTCGAATTCTGGCCTGCCGCAGTTTGGAAAATGATTCAAAACCACTTGTTTCGTGGTTTCATTGATATATATATATATATATATATATATATATATATATATATATATATATATATATATATATATATATATATATATATATATATATATAGTGTTAGCGTTAGTTTTTGTGTACGTGTGTGTGTGCTATGTAAAACAATCACTGTGACTTGTTTTATGAACATATACATGTATGTGTGTATTACCTCTTGTTCACTACTGCTGACATATTGCTTTTGTGAATGCTACATGTACTGTATTAAGTGTAAACTTAATTGTATTCGTTAGCAACAACAGCCTGCGTGACACGTTCGTCACTGTAGTACCAGGGATGTGGTGTTGTTGAAAATGGTATAAAATACCGACAAGTTGATTATTAAGACACATATGCAACAGTTGGGTATCTTTATTGATGAAACGTTGCTCCTGCACAGTAGGCTTCTTCAGTTAAAGAAAAAGTATTTGAGGTGGTCAGTCCCTCAGCCTGGAGAAAAGCTATATGCTCTGGAACGATATTGTTCCAGACTATGGATGGCTAAAATCTCTCACATGAATAAACAGAGCATTAGACTCTTGTGTTGTTGTAATCTTAGTTCAAGACTTATCCCAGTTTACCCGTAATAAACTTTATCAAATTGTTTTTACAAAGACTCTTATAGACACAACCGTCAGCATCTTGGGGAGAATTTTTAATCAAAAGTTTTTATTGTATCAAGATTTTTAAAAATAACTTTGATATTAAAATTCTTAATTAAAGAATGTATATCAAGAAAGCTTTCTTGGGAAGGGAGAACCATCATATTTTTAATTGAATAAGGTTAGATTATCCCATTTTGAATTGCAATAAGTATTTCTAGCAATTTTAAAAGATTTATCAATTATGTGTTTTGGGTATTTTAGATAATTAGCTATTTTATAAAACTTCAAGATTTCTTCATATATGAACTCTGGACTGCAAATATGAGTGCTCTCAAAAACACAGTTGAGAATATAAACAGTTTAACTCTATCATGATGTGAAGAATAATAGTGCACATAAGAACATTAATTGTGGGGTTTCCGTAAATATAAAATTTAAGCAGTCTTGTTTCAAAGTATTCCATGTACCACTTGTTAAGGACAGGTGAGAGAGGATTTCCCATTGCCATACCAAACTTTTGAGCGTAAAAATCGCCAATAAACTCAAACTTTACATCAACAATACAGAGTTTAATAAGCTCAATGATTGTAGGTACTGGTAATGGTAAATCGTAATTAAATCCTTCAGATAGGAAACTTAATAAATCATCAACTGGAACTTTATCCACAAAAGTTCCAACACAAGGTGGGGTGGAGGCTTGAACCTCTGTCCATGTACGTCATTCAACACAAGGAGTGGTCGAGGTTCAACAATATTATTTACGCTGAGTGATAAACACATTATGATTAAAAATTAACCTCACGAAATAAAATATCTTGCGGCTACTTTTGTTATTATTGTTACTGTTGAATCTGTTGCTAATCTGAAACTGATTCATTTAGTGTCGACTTTTGTTCGTAAAAAGGGAAGGGGGGTAATTTCGTTATCACTAATTGAGCTGGGTACCGCAGATCCATTAGTTGCCGGAAAGCCTTGTTTTCTACGGAGAAAAGTGTAGAAGATTGTTGGAGAGTATTGTGATTGTTTCAGCCATAAGTATCATCAGAGTATATCTCTCGCCCGCAAGGCGCCCTACTGTAACACTTAAGTAGATTATCCAGTGTAGCTGGCACAGTGCCCGGGTTGTTTGCTCACGTGGGTGAGAGGAGAGAGAGAGAGAGAGAGAGAGAGAGAGAGAGAGAGAGAGAGAGAGAGAGAGAGGTGCCTGACAACTGCAGTGGCTATTGTGCCTAGCATAGTGCCTGGGTTATTGTACCTAACACAGTGCCTGGGTTATTGTGCTGGCTCAGGTGCCATTCATTAAATAACCACCCAGCTTGGCTCTCTCTACCGGAAAGTCAGTGAGCCTATCATGAATGATCACAGAACTCAAGTTATGCTCAGTTATTGACACTACCGTCCTGGTATGTGTGTGTGTGTGTGTGTGTGACGTGTCCCAGGTAGTCGGATGGTAGACAGGAACTATCCAGGGAATTACTACCCACCATTCACGTGAGTGTACAACATACGCAGACTAGGTAGTAGATTGATATATATCAACCATCCAGTTATATAATTGTGAAACAGACACATACTCACACACATCTGCTATTGACAGGGAGGTATTGTTCTCCTGTCAAATGAGAGCAGAACAGACAGACACATGGTAGTGGGTTGGTAGACAGTAACATTCCAGGGAGATACTACCCTCCTATAATATAAATGTGAGACATACACACGACAGCCAGTGGAAGGCCTCGGTCAAATGGCCAAAAGCCCCAGCTACGGGTCATCATATGACCAACAACCGCATCTGGAAACTCTTGTTCTGTTTCCTGACAAACCTAACCTATTAATATTGGTAGAATTACCGACAATATGTTAAGTAAAAGGACACAAATGCAACTAATGTGACTTTTTATTGTGGCAACGTTTCGCTCTCCAGGAGCTTTCTCAAGCCGTTACAAGCAATACATGGACACAGAGCGTATATATATACTCTCAAAGTGAGGTGTAATACTAGTGGTGGTAGAAGTAGTAGTGATATAAGTAGTAGTAGTAGTAGTAGTAGTAATACAATAAGGTAGAACAATCAAATTGCACATGAGTAAAAGTTGATAAAACAAATACTTGGGTAGTATAACAATAGGTTAGACAAATATTTCTGCTGGAGGTTGGAATAGAGAAGGCCTGTAGGAGTGTTCCGCATCTACGATGTGCTAGTGTTGAATTAGCAGGAGAGACTATGTGATGGTAGGGTTTACTGTTTTCAGGAGGATTCTTGCTAAGACTTCAGAGATGGTGAAGCTGCCTTTGTTTTGTTTGATTGTGTTAGAAATAGCGATAAGTGCTGATTCAAGGCACTTGCGTCTACGGAAATTAGTTTCTTTGATAACAACCTAAGATTTCAAGTTTACCGGAAACCTACAAATAAAAATGATCTCACACACCTCTATTCCAGTCAAGATACTAAGACCAAAAGAGGCATCATCATCGGATTCTTCCTAAGAGCTTACCGAATTTGTAGTCCTGAGTTTCTTGACGAGGAATGTACATACATTCATCAAACCTTCACTGATTTACATTTTTCTTCCTTTTTCATCAAAGATTGCAAGAAAAGAGCTCTTCAGATCATTAATTCTCCACGCGTCAACACCACTCCAAACAAAGTTATAATTCTTCCCAACAGCCAGGTTGCATCCAACATTTCTAAAGTATTTGCACAAGCTAACACTAGAGTCGCCATCGCTTCCAGTACTTCTATAAAGGATCTAACCAGGACAAAAACCAAGCACCTTGAACCAGTCAACGCAGGGGTCTACACTATACCCTGTGGAGGCTGCGACAGAATTTATGTAGGAGAAACAGCAAGAAACCTCGAAACACGCATCAATGAACACATTAATGCATGTAGGAACGATAACCTGAACAACGCCTGCGTACAACACCGAAATTCCAACAATCATCTCATGAAATTCAAAGACGCCCGACTAGTAATCAAAGAAACTAATTTACGCAGACGCAAGTGCCTTGAATCCGCACTTATCGCTGTTTCTAACACAATCAAACAAAACAAAGGCAGCTTCACCATCTCAAAAGTCTTAGCAAGAATCCTCCTGAAAACAGTGAACCCTACCATCACATTGTCTCTCCTGCTAATACTACACAAACACATCGCAGAAGTTGAACACTGCTGCAGGTCTTCTCTGGAAAAATAAACACATAAGCAGTATAATGTGATCCTTTATTGACAACGTTTCGCCGACGCAGTGGGCTTTATCGAGTCACAGACAGATCTACCTGGAAAATGAGTAACATGAAGATATATAGAGGGTATAGTCAGGTGGAGAATGCTGGGTCAGGTGGAGAAAGCTGCATGTGACGGAAATATTTGTCTAACCTATTTTTATACTACCCAAGTAATTGCATCTTCACCTTTTACTCATGTGCAAGTTGATTGATCTACCTTATTGTATTACTACTACAACTTATATCACTACTACTTCTACCACCACTAATATTACACCTCACTTTGAGAGTATATATATACCCTCTGTGTCCATGTATCGCTTGTAACGGCTTGACAAAGCTCCTGGAGAGCGAAACGTTGCCACAATAAAATGTCACATTAGTTGCATTTGCGTCCTTTTACTTAACAAACCTAACCTAACCTAACCTAACCATGACATCTAGTAGGTCAGGAGACAGCAACCATTCACGGAGGTTCGTACTACCCTCCTGTCATGTCAATGTGAAACGTAGGTGAAAATCTAAACATGTCAAAAAATGTCTCAAAATTTCACAAAGTCGAAATATGCAAAAGAAGCATGTTTTGCTTGTTCCTTTTCTCCTTATGATAATATATCTATAATTATTCAAAGCAAGAACGAATTTTCAAACACCAGGTAATGTGTTGGAAGAAGGGAACCGTCGTGGGGGCTGACCACACCGATAATCCAGGTGTCTGAAGTCAAAACGTACATTTGAAACTCTTATTTTCTTAATAAACAACAAAATATTCACCCGAGGAAAATTTTCAAAATGTGTGTCTTGCTTGATTATATATATATATATATATATATATATATATATATATATATATACTACACTGGGCGAGCCTCGAACCGTTGAACTTAACACGCCACCTGGATAGCCTGTTAAAATTCGAGATGCCCTAATCCACTGGACCACCAGTGTCACATGCAACAGGCATTTAGTAGCATTGGACACTAGTGACACTAGACACTAGTGACACTAGACACTAGTAACACTAGACACTAGTAACACTAGACACTAGTAACACTAGGCACTAGTAAAACTAGACTTTAGAAACACTAGACACTAGTAACACTAAGCACTAGTGACACTAGACACTAGACACTAGTAACACTAGACACTAGTAACACTAGACATTAGTAACACTAGACACTAGTAACACTAGACACTAGTAACACTAGACACTAGTAACACTAGACACTAGTAACACTAGACACTAGAAACACTAGACACTAGTAACACTAGAAACTAGTAACACTAGACACTATTAACACTAGACACTATTAACACTAGATACCATTAACATTAGACACTAGAAACACTATACACTAGTAACTCTAGACACTAGTAACACTAGACAGTAGTAACACTAGGCATTAGTAACAATAGACACTAGTAACACTAGACACTAGTAACACTAGACACTAGTAACACTAGACACTAGTAACACTACGTACTAGTAACACTAGACACTAGTGACACTAGACACTAGTAGTACTAGACACTATTAACACTAGACACTATTAACACTAGACACTATTAACACTAGACACCATTAACACAAGACACTAGTAACACTAGACACTAGTAACACTAGACACTACTAGTACTAGACACAAGTAACACTGGAAATTAGTAACACAAGACATTAGTAACACTAGTCACTAGAAACACTAGACACTAATAACACTAGACACTAGAAACACTGGAGAGTAGTAATACTAGACACTAGTAACGACAAACACTAGTAACACTAGACACTAGTAACACTAGACACTAGAAACACTAGACACTAGTATAACTAGACACTAGTAACACTAGACACTAGTCACACTAGACACTGGTAGCACTAGACACTAGTAGTACTAGATACTAGTAACACTAGACACTAGTAACACTAGACAGTAGTAGTACTAGACACTAGTAACACCAGACACTAGTAACACTAGACACTAGTAATAGCAGAAACTAGTAATATTAGACACTAGAAACACTAGACACTAGTAACACTAGACGCTAGTAACACTAGACACTAGTAGCACTAGACACTAGTAGTACTAGACACTAGTAACACTAGACACTACTAACACTAGACAGTAGTAACACTAGACACTAGTCACACTAGACACTGGTAGCACTAGACACTAGTAGTACTAGACACTAGTAACACTAGACACTAGTAACACTAGACAGTAGTAGTACTAGACACTAGTAACACTACACACTAGTAACACTAGACACTAGTAGCACTAGACACTAGTAGTACTAGACAATAGTAACATTACACATTAGTAACACGAGACAATAGTAACACTAGACACTAGTAACACTAGGCACTAGAAACACTAGACACTAGTAACACTAGACACTAGTAATACCAGAAACTAGTAATATTAGACACTAGAAACACTAGACACTAGTAACACTAGACACTAGTAACACTAGACACTAGTAGTACTAGACACTAATAACACTATACACTAGTAACACGAGTCACTAGTAGCACGAGACACTAGTAACACTAGACACTAGTAGTACTAGAAATTAATAACACTATGCACTAGTAACTCTAGACACTATTAGTACTAGACACTAGTAACACTAGATACTAGTAAAACTAGACACTAGAAACACTAGACACTAGTAGTACTAGACACTAGTAACACTAGATTCTAGTAACACTAGACACTAGAAACACTAGACACTAGTAGTACTAAACACTAGTAACACTAGACACTAGTAGCACTAGACACTAGTAGTACTAGACACTAGTAACACTAGACACTAGTAACACTAAACAGTAGTAGTACTAGACACTAGTAACACCAGACACTAGTAACACTAGACACTAGTAGTACTATACACTAGTAACACTAGTTCCACTAGACAATAATAGCACTAGACATTAATAACACTAGACATTAGTAACACTGGACAGTAGTAGTACTAGACACTAGTAACAACAGACACTAGTAACACTAGACACTAGTAACACTAGATACTAGTAACACTAGACACTAGTAACACTAGACACTAGTAGTACTAGACACAAGTAACACAAGACATTAGTAACACAAGACAACATTAACACTAGACACTAGTAACACTAGACACTAGTACAACTAGACACTAATAACACTAGTCACTAGTGACGCTAGACACTAGTAACACTAGACACTAGTATCACTAGACACTAGTAACACTAGACACTAGCAACACTAGACACTAGTAACTCTAGACACTAGTAGTACTAGACACTAGTAACACTAGATACTAGTAACACTAGACACTAGTAACACTAGACAGTAGTAACACTAGACACTAGTAGCACTAGACACTAGCAGTACTAGACACTAGTAACACTAGACACTAGTAACACTAGACACTAGAAACACTAGACAGTAGTAGTACTAGACACTATTAACACTAGACACTAGTAACACTAGACACTAGTAACACTAGAAATTAGTAATACTAGACACTAGTAACTGAGATGCTTAACATAGAGATGCTTAACAGAGAGATGTTTAACAGAGATACTTAACAGAGATGTTTAACAGAGATACTTAACAGAGATGTTTAACAGAGATGCTTAACAGAGAGATACTTAACAGAGAGATGTTTAACAGAGAGATACTTAACAGAGAGATGCTTAACAGAGAGATACTTAACAGAGAGATGCTTAACAGAGAGATACTTAACAGAGAGATGCTTAACAGAAGACATAAATGTCATCATGTTAAGCTTCTAAGCTGATTTATGTTTACATACAAATTTACCTAGACAACCAACGTCTTTCCACCCACACTATTTTCTATCTCCCACAGATCACCCAAACTCTCCCATCTTCCCCATGTATCCCACACTCTCCCAACTCCCTCACGTATCCCACACTCACCCGTCTTCTGTTTACCTCCATATAGCTATCTTTTCATCCCATAAATCACAAATAAAAAAAATCAGACAGTATGAGAGGGGTTTACCCAATATAATTATTTAAAATAGTATTGCAAAAATATATACATTATTATTATCACAGATCCACAGAAAATCACAGACAGCAGTGGCTGGATTGTCCACAGAATAACAGCCTGATAGAATCATTCAGACGAGGAAGGAATGGTGGATAGTATGTCAGGATAGTCTTGTCGTGCACAGCATCTCACTTTAGTGCACTTTGTCGTGCACTCTGTTATCCACTCTGAGTAGTGGAACATCCTATTGGTTGAGGGGATAGAGGACGAGGAGGGGTACTGGAAAGAGGACGAGGAGGGGTAGGGGATAGAGGAAGAGGTCGTGCCAGTCATCTCTTTTAGGGTGGAGGGGGAGGAGGAGGGGGCTGTAGTGCCCAAACTCTCTTTTAGGGTGGAGGGGGAAGAGGTCCCCTCTTCCCCCTCCACTGTTGTGGGGCAAAACAGTCCCCACATCTCTTTTATGGTGGAAGGGGAAGAGGGGGCTGTTGTGTCCGACCTCTCTTTCAGGGTGGAGGGGAAGGAGGAGGGGGCTGTAGTGCCCAACCTCTCTTTTAGGGTGGAGGGGGAAGAGGGGGCTGTTGTGTCCGACCTCTCTTTCAGGGTGGAGGGGAGGAGGAGGGGCTGTAGTGCCCAACCTCTCTTTAGGGTGGAGGGGAAGAGGGGCTGTTGTGTCCGACCTCTCTTTCAGGGTGGAAGGGGAGGAGGAGGGGGCTGTAGTGCCCAACCTCTCTTTTAGGGTGGAGGGGGAAGAGAGGGCTGTTGTGTCCCACCTCTCTTTCAGGGTGGAGGGGGAGGAGGGCTATTGTGCCCCACGTCTCTTTAAGGGTGGAGGGGGAAGAGGGGTTGATCTGTCCCACCTCTCTTTCAGGGTGGAGGGGAGGAGGAGGGGCTATTGTGCACCACGTCTCTTTAAGGGTGGAGGGGGAAGAGGGGGCTGTTGTGTCTGACCTCTCTTTCAGGGTGGAGGGGAGGAGGAGGGGGATGTAGTGCCCAACCTCTCTTTTAGGGTGGAGGGGAAGAGAGGGCTGTTGTGTCCCACCTATCTTTCAGGGTGGAGGGGAGGAGGGGCTATTGTGCCCCACGTCTCTTTAAGGGTGGAGGGGAAGAGGGGTTGATCTGTCCCACCTCTCTTTCAGGGTGGAGGGGAGGAGGAGGGGCTATTGTGCCCCACGTCTCTTTAAGGGTGGAGGGGAAGAGGGGCTGTTGTGTCTGACCTCTCTTTCAGGGTGGAGGGGGAGGAGGAGGGGGCTGTAGTGCCCAACCTCTCTTTTAGGGTGGAGGGAGAAGAGGGGGCTGTTGTGTCCCACCTCTCTTTCAGGGTGGAGGGGGAGGAGGGGGCTATTGTGCCCCACGTCTCTTTAAGGGTGGAGGGGGAAGAGGGTGTTGATCTGTCCCACCTCTCTTTCAGGGTGAAGGGGGAGGAGGAGGAAGGGGCTGTTGTGGCCAACCTCTCTTTTAGGGTATAGGGGGAATCAGCAGCTGTGGATGGAACAGCAGCTGTGGGAGGGACAGCAGCTGTGGGTTGAACACTAGCTGCGAGAGGGACAACAGCTGTGGGTGGAACAGCAGCTGTGGGAGGGACACGAGCAGTGGGTGGAACAGCAGCTGTGGGAGGGACAGGAGCTGTATGTCGACAAGTACAGGCGTCACAGCACCAGCTCGGACCTACCATGACAAGAAAGTTGTTATTAAAAAAGGTCACTTGAATATCACAGCCTTTGGTGGCCATGAAGAGCTGCAGCAGCGACTCGAAGTCTAACGCCATCCATCTTGTGTTTACTTCTTGTTGCCCCTCGTCCAATGCCTCCTGGGAACTCCTGCCCTTCTGGGGGTGACTGTCCTTTTGGGCGCGTCTGCCTTCCTGGGCGCGTTTGCCCTGCAGGTCGAGACTGCCTTCCTGGGCGGGTCTGCCCTCTTGGTCGCATATGCCCTCCTGAACATGTCTGTCCTGATCGCGCCTGCCTTCCTGGACACGTCTGTCCTCCTGAGCGCGTCTGTCCTGATCGCGCCTGCCTTCCTGGACACGTCTCCCCTCCTGAGCGCGTTTGCCCTCCTGAGCACGTCTGCCTTCCTGGGCACGTCTCCCTTCCTGGGCGCGTTTGCCGCCCTCCTGGGAGCGTTTGCCGCCCTCCTGGGCGCGTTTGCCGCCCTCCTGGGCGCGTTTGCCCTCCTGAGCCCGTCTGCCTTCCTGGGCACGTCTGCCCTCCTGGACGCGTCTGCTCTCCTGGTCGCATATGCCCTCCTGGACGTGTCTGCCTTCCTGGGCACTTCTGCCCTCCTGGGCGCGTTTGCCCTCCTGAGCACGTCTGCCCTCCTGGGCGCGTTTGCCCTCCTGAGCACGTCTGCCTTCCTGGGCACGTCTGCCCTCCTGGTCGCGATTTCCCTCCTGGTCGCATATGCCCTCGTGGACGTGTCTGTCCTGATCGCGCCTGCCTTCCTGGGCACGTCTGCCCTCCCGGGAGCGTCTGCCCTCCTGGGCATTGCTGTCCTTGTAGACGACAGCCTCGTCCTCCTGGGCAGGTTTGCTCTCCTGGGCACGACTGTCCTCCTGGGGTGATTTATATTTCAGCCACTGACTGATAATGTTGTTAAAACATGAAGGGTTACCACACGACTCAGGGTGGCCTGCCTTGGTCTGCTCTGAAGGTAAACTGGCGGCCAAGGTTTCATAAATTTTATTTAAAAGAGATATGTTGAGCCTCACCTCTTGCTCCTCTGAAGAAGGATTGGGAAAGGTTTCATATACATGTGGAGAGGAGGCGACTTTCTCTTCTACTTTCTCCTCCCTCTTCGGGGAAGAGGTCTTCCATTCACTCCCCACAGAGAAGGTGAAGAGAGTTTCCTGAGGTCGGACTCTCGCTTCCTCAGGCAGTCCACCCTGAGCACGTCTGCCTTCCTGGGCACGTCTGCCCTCCTGGTCGCGATTTCCCTCCTGGTCGCATATGCCCTCGTGGACGTGTCTGTCCTGATCGCGCCTGCCTTCCTGGGCACGTCTGCCCTCCCGGGAGCGTCTGCCCTCCTGGGCATTGCTGTCCTTGTAGACGACAGCCTCGTCCTCCTGGGCAGGTCTGCTCTCCTGGGCACGACTGTCCTCCTGGGGTGATTTATATTTCAGCCACTGACTGATAATGTTGTTAAAACATGAAGGGTCACCACACGACTCAGGGTGGCCTGCCTTGGTCTGCTCTGAAGGTAAACTGGCGGCCAAGGTTTCATAAATTTTATTTAAAAGAGATATGTTGAGCCTCACCTCTTGCTCCTCTGAAGAAGGATTGGGAAAGGTTTCATATACATGTGGAGAGGAGGCGACTTTCTCTTCTACTTTCTCCTCCCTCTTCGGGGAAGAGGTCTTCCATTCACTCCCCACAGAGAAGGTGAAGAGAGTTTCCTGAGGTCGGACTCTCGCTTCCTCAGGCAGTATAGAACCAGTTAGGACACTCACTCTTTGGTCTGATCCTTTCATGCTGGTCTGAACCACGTTGTCAGCCTGTCCCTACTGCTGGACTTCCTCCCTGGGAGGCTGTACCTGCTGGTGGACCTCCTTGGGAGCTTGTCCCAGCAGCTGGACTACCTCAGCACCCTGCCCTTGCTGCTGCTCCTTGTCCACCATGGTCTTCCTCAGCCTGACCTTGCCGAAGGACTTCGTCAGCGTGCTGCTGCTCCTTGAGTCCTTCACCTCGTTCGGGAACCTCAACCTCTCTCTGGCCTCCGTCAGCCATTGTAAGTTCTCTTGCAGCCTTTGTCTGGCCTCCCGGCCTTGGTCGTCGTTTCCGTCGGACATTTTTATCCTCAAATTTTTAGAAAAGCTAAATAGTAAATATAAATTAATGACGTAAGATATACTGGCGTGCGAAATAAGTGATGCTGAACCTTCACCGTTAGGACTGACAATGTTTAGGAAAAATGGTGGTTGGGGCAACGTTGTCAGTGATAAGGTGGCAGATGCAACGTTGTCAGTGATAAAGTGGCAGGGGTAACGTTGTGAGTGATAAGGTGGCAGGGGCAACGTTGTGAGTGATACGGTGGCAGGGGTAACGTTGTGAATGATAAGGTGGCAGGGGCAACGTTGTGAGTGATACGGTGGCAGGGGTAACGTTGTGAGTGATAAGGTGGCATGAGCAACGTTGTGAATGATAAGGTGCAGGGGCAACGTTATCAGTGATAAAAATGGAGGCAGGGGCAACGTTGTCAGTGATAAGGTGGCAGGGACAACGTTGTCAGTGATAAACAGGGTAGCAGGGACAACGTTGTCAGTGATAAACAAGGTAGCACTTGCAACGTTGTCAGTGATAAACAAGTAGCAAGTGAACCTTTGTCAGTGATCAGCATGGTGGCAGGGACAAAGTTTCAGCTCACACACTGAAAGTCCGGGGATCGATCCCCGTCACATAGCAGTAAGTAGGTACCTGGGGATTAGTCGACAGTTGTGGGTGGCATCCTGGGAGACAAATTTAACCTAAGTTGCTGGAAATGCCCTACATAACCAGAGACTTTCTATATACTATGTCAGTGGTGTCAGCTATGGTCTGTAATAGTTGTAACATGTACTGGTAGAAATTATTATTATTAATATTATTATTATTAGTATTATTATTATTATTAGTATTATTATTATTATTAGTATTATTATTATTATTATTATTATTATTATTATTATTATTATTAACACGCTCGCCGTCTTCCACTGAGGTAGGGTGACATAAAAAAAAAAAGCATTTTCACCATCATTCACGCTATCACTCTGTTTCCAGAGGCGCCCAGCTGCGACAGTTTAGATATCACTCTAAACACCAAATATCCCAAACACCTTCAGAGTGCAGGCATTGTACTTCCCACTTCCAGAACTCAAGTCCAACTGCCCGATTTCCTTGAATCCTTTCCCAAATTATTATTATTATTATTATTATTAATTATTATTATTATTAATTATTATTATTATTAATTATTATTATTATTAATTATTATTATTATTAATTATTATTATTATTAATTATTATTATTATTAATTATTATTATTATTAATTATTATTAATATTATTATTAATTATTATTATTAATATAATAATTATTATTAGTATAATTATTATTATTATTATTAATATTAATTATTATTATTATTATTATTCATTATTATTATTATTATTATTATTATTAATTATTATTATTAATATAATTATTATTATTAATATAATAATTATTATTATTATTATTATTATTATTACGTAGTTCCTGAAGTAGCATAAGTAGTTTCGTGTATATAGTTTGCCCCATGATAACATCTACTTCAAGTCTGTGTTTACAAAATGCGAGTCAGTCTGGTTCTGATACGACTATTTCCCTCTTACAGGTTTAACTGCTACTTTCTTCCACTCTGCTATCACTGTTTTAACAGAGGGAAAAAAAAAAACAACTTCGCACTGTGTCAGTTTTCCTTCTGCCTCTAAATTTTCTTCAAATGTATTGAGTTAATGAGTCATTTTTACATGTCAGAGATTTTTGTTCACACTGAGTGGGTGAGAAAGATCTTGAGTGGTGTTATGGATGGAAGATCTCACTCTAGTCTTGGTTTAATAAGAGAGGTTCATTGCATCGAGTCTTACTTTGTGGTCTGTGTCGTAGTTGTGGTACATAGTTGCTCTTCGGTTAAGCCATATTCTTCTTCGTTCCTCAGAAAATCAATGATTTTGTCACTAACAGAAAATCTCTTTTCCTGCTAAGCTCGTGGGACGATACATCAAGGATACCTCAGGGATACCTCAGGGATACGTCAGGGATACCTCAAGGATACCTCAGGGATACCTCAAGGATACCTCAAGGATACCTGAAAGATACCTGAAGTATATAAATAACAAAAAAGGCACAATACCGTGACTGGAACAATACACACACAACCCGCACATATAAAAGAGAGGAGCTTACGACGACGTTTCGGCCCGACTTGGACCATTTACAAAGTCACACTGTGACTTTGTAAATGGTCCAAGTCGGCCAAGTCGTCGTAAGCTCCTCTTATAGTGCGGGTTTGTGTATACCTGAAGTATATTTCCTGGCGGTCAACGTCCCCCCGCAGCATGGTCTTAGACCAGGCCTCCCGGTGGATCAAGGCCTGATCAACCAGGCTGTTACTGCTAGCCGCACCCACTATAACGTACTAACAACAGCTCGGCTAATCAGGAACTGATTTGAGGAACTTGTCCAGTTTCCTTTGGAAGACAGCCAGAGGTTGGTGGGTAATTTCCCTTGTGCAGGGACATCAAGGCAAAGAAAAACTTTCACCATCATTCACTTCATCACTGTCTTGCCAGAGGCGTGCTTACACTACAGCTACAAAACTGCAACATTAACACCCCTCCTTCAGAGTGCCGACACTGTACTTCCCATCTCCAGGACTCAAGTCCGGAAAGCCGGTTTCCCTGAATCCTTTCATAAATGTTACCTTGTTCACACTCCAACAGCACGTCAAGTCCTAAAAACCATTTGTCTCCATTCGCTCCTATCTAACACGCTCACGCACGCTTGCTGGAAGTCAAAGCCCTCGCACACAAATCCTCCTTTACCTACCCCGCAGATTCAGTGCACTCAGTCTATCCCCTTAGAAAAGATTTCTGATACATAGGATCAGCTTTTAACAAAAGTTGTTGAATCATTTCACATGGGTATTTCCAAGATGCTGAAAGGTATTGAAAGTTTATAAACTTTACACTCTCGGCAGCACCGTTACTTAGTTTATAAACTAAAGCAACTGATAAATTTAGTTCCATTTGGAAATGACGTAGTGCAGCAGAAAATGTCTCATGTGCCGTCACTGTTGGCGTGTTATATTTCAACATTAACGTAGATGATAGTCATTCTTTCATATGGGAGCTTTATTTTGTAAGGAAAGAGGTAGGTTGAGAGGAAGTAATTAAACATATGTCGTTTAGAGTAGGACGTTGTGGTGTTTACATGTAAACCTCTTCCCTCTGCTCTTCCTTTCTCTCTCTCTCTCTCTCTCTCTCTCTCTCTCTCTCTCTCTCTCTCTCTCTCTCTCTCTCTCTCTCTCTCTCTCTCTCTCTCTCTCTCTCTCTCTCTCTCTCTCTCTCTCTCTCTCTCTCTCTCTCTCTCTCTCTCTCTCTCTCTCTCGCTCTCTCTTTCTCTCCTGTTACCTCTCACCCCTTGTCTTAGTTACCAGGAAAAAGCGGGCGCCTGGCCTGGAGGTTTAGTGGTCATTAAGCTTCGTCATTAAATCGTAGATTGGATTACAAGGCCGAGAGGCCTTCAGGAGTGAACAGTAAGCTTTTACTTAGGCCTTTTGTTTTACTTATTCCTTTTGTTTTGCTTAAAGAACACTCTAACGATAGCATTTGTGATTTAAATTATCCAACGAGAGTGTCTCCTCTGACTGCGAATGTTATTACGTAAAGAACACAAGAATTTTACTGGAACAAAAGTCGTAGAACTAAATTACTGTGAAATATTACTGCTGAATTTTTGGTGTATTATTGTTGCCTCTTTGATTTTTTTGCTACTTTCCCTGTAAATCATAATTTTATATAACCTGGTATCATATTATTATTCGTGAAGGCACTTATGTTCTGAGGAATGGTGAGTGACGGTGAGTGTTGTGAGTGACGGTGAGTGTTGTGAGTGACGGTGAATGTTGTGAGTGACGGTGAGTGTTGTGAGTGACGGTGAGTGTTGTGAGTGACGGTGAATGTTGTGAGTGACGGTGAATGTTGTGAGTGACGGTGAGTGTTGTGAGTGACGGTGAGTGTTGTGAGTGACGGTGAGTGTTGAGTGACGGTGAGTGTTGTGAGTGACGGTGAGTGTTGTGAGTGACGGTGAGTGTTGTGAGTGACGGTGAGTGTTGTGAGTGATATTGAGTGTTGTGAGTGACGGTGAGTGTTGTGAGTGACGGTGAGTGTTGTGAGTGACGGTGAGTGTTGTGAGTGTTGTGAGTGATATTGAGTGTTGTGAGTGACGGTGAGTGTTGTGAGTGACGGTGAGTGTTGTGAGTGACGGTGAGTGTTGTGAGTGACGGTGAGTGTTGTGAGTGATATTGAGTGTTGTGAGTGACGGTGAGTGTTGTGAGTGACGGTGAGTGTTGTGAGTGACGGTGAGTGTTGTGAGTGATGGTGAGTGTTGTGAGTGATATTGAGTGTTGTGAGTGACGGTGAGTGTTGTGAGTGACGGTGAGTGTTGTGAGTGACGGTGAGTGTTGTGAGTGACAGTGAGTGTTGTGAGTGACGGTGAATGTTGTGAGTGACGGTGAGTGTTGTGAGTGACGGTGAGTGTTGTGAGTGACGGTGAGTGTTGTGAGTGACGGTGAGTGTTGTGAGTGACGGTGAGTGTTGAGTGACGGTGAGTGTTGTGAGTGACGGTGAGTGTTGTGAGTGACGGTGAGTGTTGTGAGTGACGGTGAGTGTTGTGAGTGACGGTGAATGTTGTGAGTGACGGTGAGTGTTGTGAGTGACGGTGAATGTTGTGAGTGACGGTGAATGTTGTGAGTGACGGTAAATGTTGTGAGTGACGGTGAGTGTTGTGGAGGTGAGCGGTGAGTGTTGTGAGTGACGGTGAGTGTTGTGAGTGACGGTGAGTGTTGTGAGTGACGGTGAGTGTTGTGAGTGATATTGAGTGTTGTGAGTGACGGTGAGTGTTGTGAGTGACGGTGAGTGTTGTGAGTGACGGTGAGTGTTTTGAGTGACGGTGAGTGTTGTGAGTGACAGTGAGTGTTGTGAGTGACGGTGAATGTTGTGAGTGACGGTGAGTGTTGTGAGTGACGGTGAGTGTTGTGAGTGACGGTGAGTGTTGTGAGTGACGGTGAGTGTTGTGAGTGACGGTGAGTGTTGAGTGACGGTGAGTGTTGTGAGTGACGGTGAGTGTTGTGAGTGACGGTGAATGTTGTGAGTGACGGTGAATGTTGTGAGTGACGGTGAATGTTGTGAGTGACGGTGAGTGTTGTGAGTGACGGTGAGTGTTGTGAGTGACGGTGAGTGTTGTGAGTGACGGTGAGTGTTGTGAGTGACGGTGAGTGTTGTGAGTGACGGTGAGTGTTGTGAGTGACGGTGAACCGGCAAATGGTGTTAATGTTGGTGTTGGTGGTTCTTGTTGATGCTTGGCTATGAGTGGGTCCCGACAGGCGTAGCCAAGACCATACAACTGTCTTTTATTTACCTTCTAACGCACCGCTTAATTTGCTGCCATAACGATAGTCATTATCACCCTGCACTAAGGTCATATTTTTCATAAGTAAATTCAAGCCTTTCCGCAAAATTATTGGGCGTCTCGGCACCCTCTGAAGGATCTTCATGACATGTTAATGCTACGTCTGTGTATGTCTGCCAAGGTCCACCTGTGTCCTTCGTTAAGAGACGCTAGATGTGCGCATTTTTTGGCCTGTGGAATTTCATTCGATTTAAATCTCCTCCAAAGATTATTAAACAACATATAAATTAATGCAAAACAACCACAGGGAGAGTTGAATGATAGCTCTAGGCCTTTCGTGTTGCAATCAACACGTCAGGAGCTTGCAATGCTGTTCTGGTATCTGCTTGGACTTCCTCTTTTCTGCAACATTGCAAGCTCCTAATGATATGTTGATTGCAACACGAAAGGCCTAGAGCTATCATTCAACTCCCCCCGTGGTTGTTTTACATCTTGTATCGCTTGTTCACGATATCTACATTATATATATATATATATATATATATATATATATATATATATATATATATATATATATATATATAAATCTAATAGTTATAGTAATGATCTAATTCAAAAGATTTTATTCATAACTATATGAAATAAGGGAAATAATGTACTCAAGTACGGAACTTTGGTAACCGAAATGCTTAGGTTATCGTTCAGTTCTGTCATACCTTGTGAGTCTATACGTGAACGCTGCAGCACACTTCTCGTCTCTATAATAACAGACGTAATATTTCTTCAGCTAATACTGATAAGTAAGTCTTAACTAATTCCAGCATTAATTTTTTAAAGAACAAGAAAGCACAATACCTTGACTGGAACAATACAATGACGCGCACACAGGAGAGCGAAACATGTGACGACGTTTCGGTCCGACTCGGACCATTAACTAGTTAATGGTACAAATCGAACCGAAACGTCGTCATACGTTTCGCTCTCCTGTTTACGGGTTATTTGTATAATAAGAAATTTCTTAAGGAACAACGACTAAGTTTGAGAAACGACAAAAAAAAACCCAGCAAAGACCTGCAAGAAACCTCGTAACAAGGATGCAAGAAACCTCGTAACAAGGATGCAAGAAACCTCGTAACAAGGATGCCAGAAACCTCGTAACAAGGATGCCAGAAACCTCGTAACAAGGATGCCAGAAACCTCGTAACAAGGATGCAAGAAACCTCGTAACAAGGATGCTAGAAACCTCATAACAAGGATGCAAGAAACCTCGTAACAAGGATGCCAGAAACCTCGTAACAAGGATGCCAGAAACCTCGTAACAAGGATGCCAGAAACCTCGTAACAAGGATGCCAGAAACCTCGAAACAAGGTTGCCAGAAACCTATTGGACAGAAATGGTTTTCAGAACACGACTCGACGCACGAGATAAACACGAGAAAATTATATACATTTAGGAAAGGAATGGGTAAACGCATGTTGGGGAAATAGAGATACTTTTAATAAGATATTACCTTGTTTAACTGACGTAAACACTTGGTAAAGTTATCTGGCGGAGTTTTGGGAAAAAATACACCAAAGAAAATGGTCGAGTGTAAATATCTGCATCCTCTCATTATCCAATAAACAGTCTGCGTAGGTTTTTTTTTTTCAGATAGGCTGTATGTTTCTCCACGCTCCTGTCTTCCTTTGTTTTCATAGTTACTTCCCTTCCTTCCTAGCTTCCTTGCCTTCCTTCCCAGCTTCCTTGCCTTCCTCCCCAGCTTCCTTGCCTTCCTCCCCAGCTTCCTTGCCTTCCTCCCCAGCTTCCTTGCCTTCATCCCCAGCTTCCTTGCCTTCCTTCCCAGCTTCCTTGCCTTCCTCCCCAGCTTCCTTGCCTTCCTCCCCAGCTTCCTTGCCTTCCTCCCCAGCTTCCTTGCCTTCCTCCCAGCTTCCTTGCCTTCCTCCCCAGCTTCCTTGCCTTCCTCCCAGCTTCCTTGCCTTCCTTCCCAGCTTCCTTGCCTTCCTCCCCAGTTTCCTTGCCTTCCTCTCCAGCTTCCTTGCCTTCCTCCCCAGCTTCCTTGCCTTCCTCCCCAGCTTCCTTGCCTTCCTCCCCAGCTTCCTTGCCTTCCTCCCCAGCTTCCTTGCCTTCCTCCCCAGCTTCCTTGCCTTCCTCCCCAGCTTCCTTGCCTTCCTCCCCAGCTTCCTTGCCTTCCTCCCCAGCTTCCATGCCTTCCTCCCCAGTTTCCTTCTCTTCCTTTCAATAAAGCCAGTGCATCATCCTGGATAACCCAGTAAAGCCAGTGCATCATCTTGGATAACCCAGTAAAAGCAGTGCGTCATCTTGGATAACCCAGTAAAGCCAGTGCGTCATCTTGGATAACCCAGTAAAGCCAGTGCGTCATTCTGGATAACCCAGTAAAGCCAATGGGTCATACGGACCTACCTGTACCTAATTACTGTTAGATGAACAGGAGCAATAGGTGTAAGGAAACGTGTCCAACGTTTCGCCCGTGCCGGGATCTATCCCGGACCCTCAGTGTGTGAGCTGAGGAGGCTACCAAATGAACCGCGAGCAGCGAGGCAGCAACAGTGAAGCAACAACAGCGAAACAACAACAGTGAAACAACGGTGAAGCAACAACAGTGACACAACAACAGCAAAGCAACAACAGTGAAGCAACAACAGTGAGAGAGGAACAGCGAAGCAACAACAGTGACACAACAACAGTGAAGCAACAACAGCGAAACAACAACAGTGAAGCAACAACAGCGAAACAACAACAGTGAAGCAACAACAGTGAAGCAGCAACAGCAAAGCAACATCAGCAAAGCAACAACAGTGAAGCAACAACAGTGAAGCAACAACAGTGAGACAGGAACAGCGAAGCAACTAACAGTGAAGCAGCAACAATGAGATAGGAACAGCAAAGCAACAACAGTGAAGCGTCAACAGCAAAGCAACAAGAGTGAGATAAGAACAGCGAAACAACAACAGCAAAGCAACAACATTGAAACAACAACAGTGAAATAGGAACAGTGAAGCAGCAACAGTGAAGCAACAGCAATAAAGCAACAACAGTGAAGCAGGAACAGTGATGCAACATCAGTAAAGCAGCAACAGTAAAACAGCAACAGTGAAGCAACAACAGTGAGACAGGAACAGCGAAGCAACAACAGTGAAGCAACAACAGTGAGACAGGAACAGCGAAGCAACAACAGTGAAGCAACAACAGTGAGATAGGAACAGCAAAACAACAACAGTGAAGCAACAACAGCAAAGCAACAACAGTGAAGCAACAAGAGTGAGATAAGAACAGCGAAACAAAAACAGTGAAGCAACAACAGTGAGATAGGAACAGCAAAACAACAACAGTGAAGCAACAACAGCAAAGCAACAACAGTGAAGCAACAAGAGTGAGATAAGAACAGCGAAACAACAACAGTGAAGTAGCAACAGTGAAGCAACAACAATGAGATAGGAACAGCGAAGCAACAACAGTGAAGTAACAGCAGTGAAGCAACAAAAAAGAAACAACAACAGTGAAGCAGCAACAGTGAGCTAGGAACAGCGAAGCAATAACAGTGAAACAGCAACAGTGAAGCAATAATAGCAAAACAACAACAGTGAAGCAACAACAGCAAAGCAACAACATTGAAGCAACAACAGTGAAATAAGAACAGTGAAGCAACAACAGTGAAGCAACGACAGCAAATCAACAACATTGAAGCAACAACAGTAAAGCAACAACAGTGAAGCAGCAACAGTGAAATAGGAACAGTGAAGCAACAACAGTGAAGCAACAACAGCAAATCAACAACATTGAAGCAACAACAATAAAGCAACAACAGTGAAGCAGCAACAGTGATGCAACATCAGTAAAGCAGCAACAGTAAAGCAGCAACAGTGAAGCAACAACAGCAAAGCAACAACAGTGAAGCAACAACAGTGAAATAGGAACAGTGAAGCAACAACAGTGAAGCAACAACAGCAAATCAACAACATTGAAGCAACAACAGTAAAGCAACAACAGTAAAGCAACAACAGTGAAGCAGCAACAGTGATGCAACATCAGTAAAGCAGCAACAGTAAAGCAGCAACAGTGATGCAACATCAGTAAAGCAGCAACAGTAAAGCAGCAACAGTGAAGCAACAACAGTAAAGCAACAACAGTAAAGCAACAACAGTGAAGCAACAACAGTGAAGCAACAACAGTAAAGCAACAACAATGAAGCAACAACAGTGAAGCAACAACAGTGAAGCAACAACAGTAACGCAACAACAGTCACCCTTGTAAGTGATCCTCGTCCCCTTGCTTGGCAGGAAAGGCCTGAGGGGACAATTTGGAACGGAATAGGAAAGGGGAAGCATATTGAAAGGGGCTGGAGAAATGGGTGGACTTGAGAGGGAAAAGGCAGAGGAGAGGGAATAGTGGGTGATGGGACTTGGTGTTGATGTAAGGGAAAGGTGAGAGACAATGGGAGAGGTGAGAGACAATGGGAAGATGAGAGACAGTGGGAGAGATGAGAGACACTAGTTAGAGGAGAGATGTGGAAGGGCCTGTGAGTGAAGGGTGGGAGAGGAATGACAGAGATAGATGCCAGTGAGAGGGAAAGAGAGAGAGTGGGAGACAAGCACAGTACTAATATATATGGAATTAAGACAGAGGAATGGAGACAATTCATGAAGGAAAATGTGAATTGTCTAGAATTTTTTAATTTTTTTCGGGTCCACGCGCGATCCAAGAAAATAATCCCAGTTGTACCATGAACGAAACTCTTTGAACTTCAATAATCCGATGAAGGTCTCCACTTAAATCGAAAAGACATAATTGAGCTACAGCGATGTGGTAAAGGTAGGTTCCATATCTAACAAACTTAGAACCTTGAACATCAGTGATCTAAAAAAAATGCACTTCCGTGTTTTTAACCCAACCCATTAAACCTCGATGATCCTAGTAAGGTATCCCCGGTATCCCATACACACAGCCCGTATACCTGAAGAATCCATGGAGTGTAATCCTTCAGTATCCCACAAATCCAGCCCATGTACTTCAATGACCCATAAATAGTATCCCCCATATCCCATAAACCCATTCCCCATGTTCACCTAGCAGTAAGTAGGTATCTGGGTGTTAGCCGACTGGTGTGGGTCGCATCCTGGGGGACATACATACCAGCTATGGTATGTATGCGTTGTAAGTGCTTGTAGAAATAAAGATTTATTATTAATATTAATATTATTATTATTATTATTATTATTATTATTATTATTATTATTATTATTATTATTATTATTATTATTATTATTATTATTATTATATCCAGTAAACCTCGCTCCAGTACCTCAATAAATGTAAAAGCCAAACAGTATGCAAAATATTAGCTTCCAACCAGTCCAGTATCAGCAGTAAGGATCTGAAGATGGTCAAGAGTTTTCGTGTTAAAACTACTATCCCAATTTCATCAATTAAAATAGAAAATTAGCGGCTACACAGACTAAGATACTCTGGCTATAAACGTTTAAAGACATTAGCAAAAGGCATTCAAGAGGCCTGGTCACAGCCCGGGTCGCGAGGGCGTTGACCCCCGAAACCCTCTCCAGGTATACTCCAGGTATTCAACTATTGCACGAAAGATACGATCAGAATTACCTTTAACAAAATTTGAAGAGACTCACACAACTCAGTAACAATACGTTACTTCCTCTGGACAAAATACACCTGAACTTTAAGTTTAAACTGCTCAGAAATTGCATTCATGAGAGTTTTCACGAAAAAAGCACCACAGTTATTTTACTAAAATTGGAAAATTGGTAGTTAACAGAAAATTTCGGATTTATTTTTACCCTCTGTTGGTCCCAATTTAGAAGAAATTGAAAAAAATGAAATAGATTAGTTTACTCTGTGTTTTTTTCCTTACACAGACTAAGATAAATCAAAATGTTTCTCAATTGGATATATTCCAACGTTTAAAATTTTAAGTCCGACAGAAGAGGCTTTTTGTGGTTATCGCATGAAAACCAATTTGTTCAATAAACGTGGCACCTTACAGTTTATACGTCCTAATAACAATAAGAACTTTTCTTTAAACAAAACCCACCTTCGCTGAAAGTTTGATGCCGATCGAAAGAGGCATACCCCCAGTCATTACATACAATCCAACAAATCGCTTGTTCTCTCTAGGTTGGAATACTGCTGTACATTAACTGCCCCCTTCAAGGCTGGCGAAATTGCTGACATGGAGAGTGTACAAAGAACTTTCACGATAAATCACCTAAATTACTGGGAACGGTTAAAGTCCCTTGATTTGTATTTCCTGGAACGCAGGCGAGAGAGATACATGATAATATACACTTGGAAAATCCTAGAGGGATTAGTACCAAACTTGCACACGAAAATCACTCCCTATGAAAGCAAAAGACTCGGCAGGAGATGCAACATTCCCACAATGAAAAGCAGGGGCGCCCCGAGTACACTGAGAGACAACACAGTAAGCGTCCGGGGCCCAAGACTGTTCAACTGCCTCCCAGCATACATAAGGGGGATTACCAATAGACCCCTGGCTGTCTTCAAGAAAGGACTGGACAGGCACGTTTTAAGTCAGTACCTGACCAGCCGGGCTGTGGTTCGTACTTCAGTATGCGTGCGGCCAGCAGCAACAGCCTGGTTGATCAGACCCTGATCCACCACAAGGCCTGGTCTCAAACCGGGCCGCGGGGGCGTTGACCCCCGAAACCCTCTCCAGGTATTCTCCAAGTAATTCCAGTTTTACCGGCAAATTTGCACCAATACAGAATAATATTTAAGATACCATCTTTTTCATGAGGTGTTTCAGAGTTAAAAATTGTCTACTAACTACATAGAAGTATGTCAGTGTTGTCAGCTAGGCCTATATACCTTGTACATGTAGAAATAAAGATTATTATATATCATATCTATGATACATTGCGTATGTGGGATGAGCTGTAATCAGGAAAATCACGCTTACGCGCATATAAGGTGTGAAACAACTCTTCTGCGTAAAACTGACTGAGTATATGAGTGTTTTTGATGCAAAATGAAGGAAATACCAGAGTCTGGGATGGATGGAAACACATTCAAAGAACTGGTCACAATGACTCACGAAATCGTAATGACACGTTTGCAAACAAACCATACCACGGGGGGTTCGAACCCCACCCGTGGTATGGTTTAACTGGTCACAAGTTACCACTCAATATATTAACGAGGTTTCTCAGTAGTACTTTACTTTCATACTTGTATACAAGACTGTGAAAAAGAGTTTGTGTTAAATGGGGGTAAATTAGTCCTCAGGAGGACGTATTCCTTAATGAATTTAAAATAAAAAGAAAATGTCGTGATAGATTAATGTGAAGAGAGGTGGGAAATCGGGGAACGGGTGGGGCTTGAACCCATGGCAGGTGAGTGCTAAAACTCAGTGGCCAGTGCGTTAACCACTAGACCAGCTGGCTCTAGTAATATTCATCCAACTAGGTATATTTCTATACACCATAGGGAGGTTAGCATGGGCCACCACTGTGACCACAAATACAGGTTTTTACAGACTAATCCCACACCAGCGTGGCTGTGTCGTGCTCTAGCTCAAATCCCTTCAAAGCTGCCATCATGACTCCAGAAATCGTGTTGTAACGATTTCGTGAGTTAAGAGGTGGGTGGTAGGGAGACTTCGCTTTTTTTCCCCTCGGTTCTGTCTTGCCTCCCCCATGACAGAAAATTAAGATAGTTACAGCTCAAATATTGTATTTGAGCTGTGAAGTGACTTGCGGTCCACACATGGTCGTACACTAAACAGAAATAAACACACTGATAAATTTGGAAATAATAATAATAATAATAATCTTTATTTCTACAAGTACATGATACATCTTATACGGGATAACTGACATTAGTGACATACTATATAGAAAACCCCTTGTTATGCAGAGCATTTCTGACAACTT
This sequence comes from Cherax destructor, assembly GCA_009830355.1. Lineage (NCBI taxonomy): Eukaryota > Metazoa > Arthropoda > Malacostraca > Decapoda > Parastacidae > Cherax > Cherax destructor. The sequence goes on from WNWK01004092.1 coordinate 129,810, forward strand.
GGGTTAATTTTGTCTCCAGGATGCGACCCACACCAGACGAATAACACCCAAGTACCTACTTACTGCTACGTGAACACAGACATCAGGTGTTTTAAGGAAACACGCCTACCCGTACCGGGAATCGAACCAAGGACACTCAATATATGAGCTGAGTGCGCTAAGATTAAAATTCAGACGTGACAGCATCACCCTGGGGTCACGTCAGTGTACACGAAGGGTCAACAATTTCAAAGATCGACTATAAAAAATCGAAACATGGCATCAAATATCCTATTGTTTACTGAGCTCCATTTAAGACATCTAGATGGCAGGATATAACAGGTGTTGTAACAGGAGAGAAGACTCCAGGAGGCAATGTAGATGAACTAATTCCTCAAATTACTTTCTGATCAGCCGAGCTGTAGTGGCTGGCAGTAACAACCTGATAGAGTGGGCCATCCACCAGCTGGCCTGGTTCAGTACCGGAAAGTGGGGGGGGGGCGATGACCCCCGAAGACGTTAACAAGCAATCTAAAAATAAAAACAGTAACAAATAAAAGTATTGATACTACTTCTACTACTATTACTACTACTATAATAATAATAGTAATACTAATAAAATTAAGTAAGCAGAGCATTTTGAGCACTTATTGCGTAATTTCTCAGCGTATTTCTGCGTAAATTTACTGATCAGTTAGCCAAAGCACATGATAAATATTATGTATTGCTATTCATACGCATTGAAAATCCTACACCAAATTTTGCTTTTCTTGGAGATTTCGTCTGACGTTCCAGTAGTGTGACTGACGTTCCAGTAGTGTGACTGACGTTCCAGCAGTGTGTGTGTGTGTGTGTGTGACTGACGTTCCAGTAGTGTGCGTGACTGACGTTCCAGCAGTGTGACTGACGTTCCAGCAGTGTGACTGACGTTCCATCAGTGTGACTGACGTTCCAGCAGTGTGACTGACGTTCCAGCAGTGTGTGTGACTGACGTTCCAGCAGTGTGACTGACGTTCCAGCAGTGTGACTGACGTTCCAGCAGTGTGACTGACGTTCCAGCAGTGTGTGTGACTGACGTTCCAGCAGTGTGACTGACGTTCCAGCAGTGTGACTGACGTTCCAGCAGTGTGACTGACGTTCCAGCAGTGTGACTGACGTTCCAGCAGTGTGACTGATGTTCCAGCAGTGTGACTGACGTTCCAGCAGTGTGACTGACGTTCCAACAGTGTGACTGACGTTCCAGCAGTGTGACTGACGTTCCAGCAGTGTGACTGACGTTCCAGCAGTGTGACTGACGTTCCAGCAGTGTGACTGACGTTCCAGCAGTGTGACTGACGTTCCAGCAGTGTGACTGACGTTCCAGCAGTGTGACTGACGTTCCAGCAGTGTGACTGATGTTCCAGCAGTGTGACTGACGTTCCAGCAGTGTGACTGACGTTCCAGCAGTGTGACTGACGTTCCAGCAGTGTGACTGACGTTCCAGCAGTGTGACTGACGTTCCAGCAGTGTGACTGACGTTCCTGCAGTGTGACTGACGTTCCAGCAGTGTGACTGACGTTCCAGCAGTGTGACTGACGTTCCTGCAGTGTGACTGACGTTCCAGCAGTGTGACTGACGTTCCAGCAGTGTGACTGACGTTACTGCAGTGTGACTGACGTTCCAGCAGTGTAACTGACGTTCCAGCAGTGTGACTGACGTTCCTGCAGTGTGACTGACGTTCCTGCAGTGTGACTGACGTTCCAGCAGTGTGACTGACGTTCCAGCAGTGTGACTGACGTTCCTGCAGTGTGACTGACGTTCCAGCAGTGTGACTGACGTTCCAGCAGTGTGACTGACGTTCCTGCAGTGTGACTGACGTTCCAGCAGTGTGACTGACGTTCCAGCAGTGTGACTGACGTTCCAGCAGTGTGACTGACGTTCCTGCAGTGTGACTGACGTTCCAGCAGTGTCACTGACGTTCCAGCAGTGTGACTGACGTTCCTGCAGTGTGACTGACGTTCCTGCAGTGTGACTGACGTTCCAGCAGTGTGACTGACGTTCCAGCAGTGTGACTGACGTTCCTGCAGTGTGACTGACGTTCCAGCAGTGTGACTGACGTTCCAGCAGTGTGACTGACGTTCCTGCAGTGTGACTGACGTTCCAGCAGTGTGACTGACGTTCCTGCAGTGTGACTGACGTTCCAGCAGTGTGACTGACGTTCCAGCAGTGTGACTGACGTTCCAGCAGTGTGACTGACGTTCCTGCAGTGTGACTGACGTTCCAGCAGTGTGACTGACGTTCCTGCAGTGTGACTGACGTTCCAGCAGTGTGACTGACGTTCCTGCAGTGTGACTGACGTTCCAGCAGTGTGACTGACGTTCCTGCAGTGTGACTGACGTTCCAGCAGTGTGACTGACGTTCCAGCAGTGTGACTGACGTTCCAGCAGTGTGACTGACGTTCCTGCAGTGTGACTGACGTTCCAGCAGTGTGACTGACGTTCCTGCAGTGTGACTGACGTTCCAGCAGTGTGACTGACGTTCCTGCAGTGTGACTAACGTTCCAGCAGTGTGTGTGGCGCGTCAATACATCCTCGATGGAAGCATATTTTGTTTTCCATAGACATGAGAAGCAACCTTCCTCCCTGCCTGCCTTCTTGTTCCTCAGTCTTTCTTACCCTGGTTCTCCCTCTTCCCTATCTCTCTCTCTCTCTCTCTCTCTCTCTCTCTCTCTCTCTCTCTCTCTCTCTCTCTCTCTCTCTCTCTCTCTCTCTCTCTCTCTCTCTCTCTCTCTCTCTCTCTCTCTCTCTCTCTCTCTCTCTCTCTCTCTCTCTCTCTCTCTCTCTCTCTCTCTCTCTCTCTCTCTCTCTCTCTCTCTCTCTCTCTCCCTCTTTCTCTACCATTCACGATTTCAATCTTCTAACCCCTCCCTCCCTCCCAGCTCTCTCACTTTCACTACCCTCACTTTCACCCTACCCTGGCTTCTCTCTCTCACCCTCACTCCTCTTAAACTTTCTCTCTCTCACCCTCACTCCTCTTAAACTTTCTCTCTCTCACCCTCACTCCTCTTAAACTTTCTCTCTCTCACCCTCACTCCTCTTAAACTTTCTCTCTCTCACTCTCAAACCTATGTTGAGAATATTTCCATAAATTCTTGTTTTGCTGTGTTGTAGAGGACATCCTGGGAAAAGGTGATTCTCAAACATCAGTAACTTCAGCTGTGCTGAAAGCAAACACCTGAACCTCCTGTAACTACTGAACAACTGGAATACTAAACGATATCCTCATCACCCTATTAAAATTTTTAACCCTGAGGGGTTGAAAGTTTCAGTAGGGAAAACATATCTTTTAATCCCAATATGTAACAGTCATATTGAATATCGTAGTAGCACACTGGAGGTGTTCTTACTAAGTGACTATCATAGAATAATGAAGCCATACACACTGTGTGTTCCCACTGTGTAACTCTTATACATAATAGTGTAAGAGGACTGAGAGTATATTCAATTTTGTAAATTTAAAACCAAGTCTCTTACTCTCTTACTTTTTCTCTCCTTCTTGATTCTTCCTTCTTTAAATTATTTCTTTCTCTTTTCTCCCTCTCAGCATTTTCTTTCAGAGGACGAAAACAAAAGAGTAAACAGTCTACTGCGCATCTTCCAAGAAGCCAAAATCTTCCTTAGAACCACTGCGTTCATCATAAGCTATAGATCATATCTCGTTATGGAAGAGAGCCATAATATGTGAGGTTTTGCTGGTCATGGAGGGGTGCCAGCAGGGAGCCAGCAGGGTGCCAGACCAAAGTCTGGGTGTGTGTGTGTGTGTTTGCCAGTCTGCTTGGCACTGAGAGGGGGTACTGCCATTGTTTCTTGCACCGACTGGCCATGTTATTCTCCCTCCACATGTCGTACTGTTGACCAAAGCGTAGGAAAGTTACAAGAAACAGCGCGAGCTGTTGGGTCAACGTTTCGCTCTAGCCTTATTGCGTTATGTATGACACAACGAAGCTCTGCACAGAACTAAACATATGAGTAATAAAGCTCTGCTCTCCAAAACAAGTCTTAAAAACACGAAAGGGATTAAAATTTCTCACAGAGGAAAACTTGTTTTGAAAAAGCTCTACGCAGGGCCAAACATATGGCTGATTAAGCTCTACACAGAGTAATGTGAATAAAACTCTGTACAGTGAAACACATGACTTGATAAAGCTCTACTCAGTGAAATAGGTGTCATAATAAAGATCTACAATGTAAACATGACAGATAAGGCTCTACATAGTAAATACTATGTTGAGCCTTATCTGTCATGTGTTTTACTCGGTGTAGAGCTTTATTATGACACTTGATAAAGCTCTATGCAGTGAAATACATGACTTGACAAAGCTCTATGCAGTGAAATACATGATTTGATACAGCTCTATGCAGTGAAATGCATGTCCTGATAAAGCTCTACACAGAGTGAAACACGTGATATGATAACGCTCTACATAGTGAAAAACATTACATAATACAGCTCTACGCAGCTTAACATACGACTGATAAAGCTAGATATATTACCCATAGACTGTAGGTTAACCATAGGTTGAGTACAAGTAGACTACAGGTTAACTACAGGTCGACATGTAGCCTGCAGGTTGATTACAGCTAGAATATAGGTAAACTATACGTAATCTTAATATAAATTAAGGTAGACTGAAGCTTAACTACATGTATACCCATCATTCCCAACACCGTTGTTCCATCCGAGATGTTTCGGAATCCAGGACCTCCTCAATAAGATGAACGCTGTCGAGCCATCGATAAAGTTTACACTCGAAAGAAGATGAGACTTTTTTCCTCGACGTCCTCCTGTGGAGGAACTTTCTTTTCAGAGTGTATAGAAAACCTACCAACAAGGACGGTCTTATATACTTCTTTCCTCACCAAGACACCCGCACTTAAAGAGGAGTCCTTATTGGCTTCTTCTTGAGAGCTCTTGGCATCTGCAGCCTTTTGTTTTCTTGAAGAAGAATGTATTTACATAACACAAGCCTTCACACGTCTTCAGCTTCCATTTTTCTTCGGGATTGCAGACTCAAGACACAAGCTATCCTCAAGAAATTCCCCATGGAATAATCTTCAAAGCAGTTCATTGTGTGATGGATGGTTTAGAAACCGACAGGTTGAAGATTGAGACACTTATGCAACATATGGGAATCTTTATTGAGAAACGTTTCGCCACACAGTGGCTTCATCAGTCCAATACAGAGTAGAAATGGGTAAGGAGAGGAGGAGTTTGAGGTAATCAGTCCCTCAGCCACGTAGCCTGACAGATGTGATAAATGGTTTTGAAACCGACAAGTTGAAGATTAAGACACAAGATTGATGGACTGAACACATCAACTCCAGGCTGAGGGACTGATTACCTCAAACTACTCCTCTCCTTACCCATTTCTACTCTGTATTGGACTGATGAAGCCACTGTGTGGCGAAACGTTTCTTCAATAAAGATTCCCATACGTTGCATAGGTGTCTCAGTTCATAGTGCTCCCATGTGGTGATGCTGCCACGAATACTCGCAACATCAATATTTCTACCATAAGCACATCATCTATCAAAGACCTCACTTTGAAACGCAGCCCCACACCTCTAACTTCCACAGCAGGCGTCTACACCCTGTGGATACTGTCATGAGAAATATGTAGGAGAAACAGGAAGAAATCTTTCGGTCCGCCTGAACGAACATCGAAACGTTAGGAACAGAGACGACAGACTCTGTCCTCCACAGAGCTCACGAATTTGTTGAACTGAAATGAGACACAGCTCGTCCTCACCGAACTCTCAGACGCCGACGATGTCTAGAAGCCTCGCTAATCGCCGTCACCGACACCATAGAACATAATACATGAAGCTACAAAATTTCAAACACATTGGCATACATGTTACTCAACCAGGTAAGCACCTACATAACAACACAGGAATCACATGACCCCATTGCCTACATAACCTCATCTCAAATATGTCATTTTTCAGGTCACTATGTGTCACTCACACCCCACTCTCCGTCTATATGTACTATCATTTTAATCTGTGTGTGTTTATAACCATGTTTTTTAAAGAGGTGGACCGGAAAGCCAGCGGAAGGACTCGGTCAGATGACCAAAAGCGCCAGCTGTGGGTCATCATATGAGTAAGACCCGCTTCAGGAAACACTTGTCCTGTTTCCTGACAAACTTTATACCTACTTCAATGTGTTAGAAAATGTTTCGGTCTCAGGACCGAAACGTTTTCTAATATGTACTAGTGTTTGTTCAAGTGTTTTTTTAACCAATTTGTCAGTATCAATTACCAAGGTTAATACCACACTACAGAAAGGCTGTTCATGGACTGCGCCACGGAGGTGATCCGTTGGACCATTCGCGAGATCGCCCTTTCAGTGAGCTGAACCCCCAAAGACTTAAAACAAATACACTACAGATACACTACAGACAGCCTACAAGTAGACTACAGGTACACAACAGGTTGTACTATGGGTATTATCGATTATGTGTTGTTTGACAACAAACAACACAGGCATTATAATTAACGTTAATACTATGGATGTTGCATTAGAAGGAAGGCTGGAGGCAGGTCACAGGTACCTCACATTAATCCATCTCCTTCAACTCTATCAATCAATTTAGCAACTTATCTTGTTACCGGGGAAGCCTTCCACTGGGCTGAGTCAAGCCGATTACGGGAATTTCATCCCTTCCTGGGCTAATTATACAAGTGTCTCTACCCGTCTGTCTCTCTCTCTTGCAGTTCCCCCTAACCCAGCTATTTTCATCCAAGTCTCATTGTCAGGGAGCTTACTAACCCAGAGGCTTACTAACCCAGGGGTAAACACTACGTGACCAGGAGACGGACGATACCTGTACAAGGTCAACGGTGGCTTATTTTTTTCTTTTAATACACCGACCGTATCCCACCGAGGCAGGGTGACCTAAAAAAAAAGAAATAGGAAAATTTATCTTTTTAATTTTAGTAATGCATACAGGAAGAAGGGGTTACTAGCCCCTTGCTCCTGGCATTTGTGTCGCCTCTTACGACACGAATCATAGCTTACGGAGGAAGAATTCTTTTCCACTTCCCCATGGAGAATGGCTTAATGGATATACATGACACTTATCCCATTTCTGACAGGATTGACAATGTAATAAGTGTTGCACAATTCCTGCCTAGTTATTACCCTTGAATACCCCATAGTTTGCGACTTACTTGCCGTGAGTTCAATCTCCACCCGTACCGTGGTTTGTTGCAATCGTGTCATTACGATTTCGTGAGCCATAGTTTATATGCTACTCAGCACGAAAGAATTTTCTGGGTAAGACTTGAATCAGTATCACTCAAGAACTAATTAAAAGTTTGATAAAAATTACTGCCTCTTAATCTGATACCTTTTAATCTGGTGTCTTTTATTCTGGTGTATTTTAATCTGGTGGCTTTTAATCTGATGCCTTTTAATCTAATACCTTTTAATTTGATGATTTTGAATCTGATCCCTTTTAATCCGATGCTATTTAACCTGGTGCCTTTTAATTTGATGTGTAAGGCAGGGTATAGCAGTGAATATTCTAAGTAATATTCTATTCTTAAGTATCTATAGAGCCAAGGAATGTATTTAATTATATACACAAATATATGGAAAAAATGACATGTACATGTCAGGACATTTATTAAAGGAAACGTTTGCCACGATTAGCTTCTTTAGGAAATAAATGGTATAAAATACCGACACAATGGAAAAATAAACACATAAGCAGTATAATGTTATCCTTTATGGACAACGTTTCGCCCACACAGTGGGCTTATGCGTTTATTTTTCCACTGTGTCGGTATTTTATACCATTTATTTCCAAATGAAGATAATCGTAGCGAAACGTTTCCTATAATAAATGTCCTGAACCGTACATAAGTATCTTTTCTTTCCACATTTTGCCCGTATCACCAGACTATTTTTCAGTACACAAATAACTAAAAAATGAAGGAAGACTGAAGTAGAAATAAATAGTATAAAATACCGACACAATGGAAAAATAAACACATAAGCAGTATAATGTGATCCTTTATTGACAACGTTTCGCTCACACAGTGGGCTTTATCAAGTCACAGACAGATCTACCTGGAAAATGAGCAACATGGAGATATATATAGGGTACAGTCAGGTGGAGAATGCTGCATGTGAGTCTTAAAAGTAGTGTGATAGTTAAAAACATTGTGTGACTTAAAGAATCATCACTCATCTGTATATCCAACAACTTCAACCAGAACAACAGCTTCTACAACATAGCTGAACCTATTGCCAAGAAACTTCTTCAACGCTATCCCACCTAGAACTCAAGAATGGTACACTGCAGGTCCTTTAAGTCACACTATGTTTTTAACTATCACACTACTTTTTAAGACTCACATGCAGCTTTCTCCACCTGACCCAGCATTCTCCACCTGACTATACCCTATATATATCTCCATGTTGCTCATTTTCCAGGTAGATCTGTCTGTGACTCGATAAAGCTCACTGCGTGGGCGAAACGTTGTCAATAAAGGATCACATACTGCTTATGTGTTTATTTTTCCAAGACTGAAGTAGGCCTACTGAACCATACGAGGCAGGTCCTTGTATCTTCACGTAGAATGAGAGGAGAGATGATCGAAGTGTATAAGTGGATGAGAAGCATAAACAAAGGCGATATTAATAAAATACTGAGGATATAGTATCAGGTAATAACCAGAAATAACGGATTTAGGAGAGATAAATTTGGGGTTATAATAAGTGTGTATGTACCTGGAGAAGAGAGGTGTGTGGGGGAAGAGAGAGAAGGCTGGAGGCAGTGGAGATGTCATGTCTGACAGCAATGTGTGGTGTGAATATAATGCAGAGAATTCGTAGTTTGGAAATTAGGAGGAGGTGCAGGGGTTAGGGCTGAGGAGGGGTTGTTGAGGTGGTTAGGTAATTTAGAGAGGCTGGAACAAAATAGAATGACTTAGAGAGCGCATAAATCTGTAGTGGAAGGAAGGCGGGGTAGGGGTCGCCTTAGGAAAGGTTTGACGGAGGGGAGTAAAGGAGGTTTTGTGTACGAGGGGCTTGGACTTCCAGCAAGCATGCGTGAGCGTGTTATATAGGAGTGGAGACAAATGGCTTTTAGGATTTGACGTGCTATTGGAGTGTTAGCAAGGTAACATTTATGAAGGGATTCAGGGAAACCGGCAGGCCGGACTTGAGTCCTGGAGATGGGAAGTACAGTGGGACAAATGATTTGAAAACCGAAAAGTTGAAGCTTGAGACACTTATGCAACATATGGGAATCTTTATTAAGGAAAGGTTTCGCCACACAGTGGCTTCATCAGTTCAATACAAAGTAGAAATGGGTAAGGAGAGGAGGAGTTTGAGGTAATGAGTCCCTCAGTCTGGAATCGATGTGTTCAGTCCATCAGTCTTGTAGAAAGTACAGCATAGAGCCGTAGAAGTGGTTTATATACTGTAGTCAGGTGAGGCGAAGCAGGAGGAGGCGGGGTCATAGTGGTACCATCCACTAGTCGAAGTAGGTCTTCGTCCAAAGGTTGGACAAGTGTTGAAGAATTCCTTGAATCAAGATCCCATGATGTTGCAGTGTTGACAGATGTGATAAATGGTTTTGAAAACCGACGAGTTGAAGATTGAGACACTTATGCAACATAAGGAATCCCGTATGAATAAATGAGGGAGACAGAGACGGGATAGAGAGAGGAAGAAAGAAGGAACGAACTTAAAGAATAAAACAGAAATGATTATTAAACAAATAGAAATAAACCAGACCATAACCCCACCACCGAAAAAAAACAGCAGAGTTTGAACAAATAAACACAGAACAAAACAATAAATTGTCAAGAATTAAAAAAAAATAACAAAAATGAAAATAAAAAGAAAGAAAAACAAAGAAAAACTTACATGTACAACAAAAAGTGTGAGAGAGGGAGAGAGAAAAGCAAACAAACTCAGAAGACAAACTAGAAGTCAACTCCGACAAAAAAATATAGAACTCTTCCTGAAATGTAAACCTAACTGAAAATACAGACGTTAAAAATTACGAGGGAACAAGCAGAGGAGGGAACAAGCAGAGGAGGGAACAAGCGGAGGAGGGAACAAGCAGAGGAGGGAACAAGCGGAGGAGGAAACAAGCAGAGGAGGGAACAAGCAGAGGAGGGAACAAGCAGAGGGGGAACAAGCAGAGGGGGGAACAAGCAGAGGAGGGAACAAGCAGAGGGGGGAACAAGCAGAGGAGGGAACAAGCAGGGAAGGGAACAAGCAGAGGAGGGAACAAGCAGAGGAGGGAACAAGCAGAGGGGAACAAGCAGAGGAGGGAACAAGCAGAGGAGGGAACAAGCAGAGGAGGGAACAAGCAGAGGGGGAACAAGCAGAGGAGGGAACAAGCAGAGGAGGGAACAAGCAGAGGAGGGAACAAGCAGAGGAGGGAACACGCAGAGGAGGGAACAAGCAGAGGAGGGAACAAGCAGAGGGGGGAACAAGCAGAGGAGGGAACAAGCAGAGGGGGTAATACAAGCAGAGGAGGGAACAAGCAGGGATGGGAAATGTGTTCTCTATTTAATGACTATTTTTTGTCAGTCTTTACACAAGAAGACGTAAATGAGATTCCAGAAATTAACAATTATTCAGTTCCTGAAGAATTCAAATTAACTAATATTACTGTCACGAGGGATATGGTTATCAAACAAATAGATAAACTGAAGCAAAATAAGTCCCCGGGACCCGACGAGTTGTTTTCCAGGGTACTTAAAGAATGCAAAATGGAACTTAGTCAGCCATTAACGAATGTGTTTAATACGTCCATCCTAACTGGTGTTGTGCCAGAGATGTGGAAGATAGCTAATGTAGTTCCTATATTCAAATCAGGGGATAAGTCCATTCCATCAAATTACCGTCCAATAAGCCTCACGTCTATAGTAGGCAAATTATTAGAATCAATTATAGCTGATATTATCAGAAGTCACCTTGAAGAACATAATTTGATTAATGAATCTCAGCATGGGTTTACGAGAGGTCGTTCCTGCCTGACAAATTTACTGACGTTTTTCAATAAAACATTTGAGGCAGTAGACAGTGATAAAGAATATGATATAGTTTACTTGGATTTCAGTAAGGCCTTCGATAGAGTACCTCACAAGAGACTCTTAAGAAAGGTGGCAGCTCATGGTATAGGAGGAAAAGTTCTAGCATGGATAGAGGCATGGCTTACCAATAGAAAGCAGAAGTTTCCATTAATGGGGTCAAATCTGAATGGGGATTTGTCACTAGTGGCGTTCCACAAGGATCAGTTTTGGGCCCATTGTTGTTCATAATTTACATTAATGACCTTGATGAAGGAATTGCAAGTGACATGAGTAAATTTGCTGATGATACAAAAATAGGCCGTATAATTCATTCTGAGGAGGATAACAGTGAACTCCAGGAGGATTTGGATAAATTAATGTCTTGGTCTGAAAAGTGGCAGATGAAGTTCAATGTGGACAAGTGTAAGGTGCTTGTCGTTGGTAATGAAAATATCCCTCGAATTTATAAACTAGGTGAAGTTGAGCTTGATCATACAGAATGTGAAAAGACTTGGGAGTCATGGTAAGCAGAAATCTAAAGCCAAGACAACAGTGCCTAAGTGTGCGCAATAAGGCTAACAGATTACTAGGATTTATTTCAAGAAGTATAAGCAACAGAAGTCCAAAAGTTATTTTACAGCTCTATACATCACTAGTGAGACCTCATTTGGATTATGCAGCTCAGTTTTGGTCTCCTTACTACAGGATGGATATAGATTCATTGGAGAACATACAAAGAAGAATGACTAAAATGATTTACAGTATAAGAAATCTCCCGTATGAAGATAGACTTAGAGCGTTAAATCTCCACTCTCTGGAGAGACGTAGAATGAGGGGAGATATCATCGAGGTGTACAAGTGGATGATGGGCATAAACAAAGGAGATATTAATAAAATACTGAGGATATCGAACCAAGTAAGAACCAGAAATAACGGATTTAAATTGGATAAATTTAGATTTAGAAAGGACATAGGCAAGTACTGGTTTTCGAACAGAGTTGTAGATGCGTGGAACAATCTTCCGAGTACTGTGATAGAGGCTAGGACCTTGGGTGGCTTTAAAAGAGATTGGACAAATATATGAGTGGGAGGGCTGGGTTTGATTTGTGTCGTGAGTACGGGAATAAATTCTTAGGTAGTGGTGGTTTTGATAAGGACCTGCCTTGTATGGGCCAGTAGGCCTTCTGCAGTGTTCCTCCATTCTTATGTTCTTATGTTCTAACAAGCAGAGGAGGGAACAAGCAGAGGAGGGAACAAGCAGAGGGGGAACAAGCAGAGGAGGGAACAAGCAAAGGAGGGAACAAGCAGAGGAGGGAACAAGCATAGGGGAACAAGCAGAGGAGGGAACAAGCAGGGAGGGAATAAGCAGGGAGGGAACAAGCAGGAAAGGGAACAAGCAGAGGAGGGAACAAGCAGGGAAGGGAACAAGCAGAGGAGGGAACAAGCAGAGGAGGGAACAAGCAGAGGGGAACAAGCAGGAGAGGGAACTAGCAGGGGGGAACAAGCAGGGGAATGAACAAGCAGGGAGGGAACAAGCAGGGAAGGGAACAAGCAGGGGAGGGAACAAGCAGGGAAGGGAACAAGCAGGGGAGGGAACAAGCAGGGAAGGGAACAAGCAGGGAAGGAACAAGCAGGGAAGGGAACAAGCAGGGGAGGGAATAAGCAGGAAGGGAACAAGCATGGGAGGGAAGAAGCAGGGAAGGGAATAAGCAGGGTAGGGAACAAGCAAGGGAAGGAACAAGCAGGGAAGGGAACAAGCAGAGGAGGAAACAAGCAGGGAAGGGAACAAGCAGGGAAGGGAAGAAGCAGGGGAGGGAAGAAGTAGGGGAGGGAACAAGCAGGGGAGGGAAGAAGCAGGGTAAGGAACAAGCAAGGGAAGGAACAAGCAGGGAAGGGAACAAGCAGGGAGGGAACAAGCAATGGAAGGAACAAGCAATGGAAGGAACAAGCAGGGGAGGGAACAAGCAGGGGAGGGAAGAAACAAGGGAAGGAACAAGCAGGGAAGGGAACAAGCAGGGGCGGGAACAAGCAAGGAAAGGAACAAGCAGGGAAAGAAACAAGCAAGGGAGGGTACAAGCAGGGAAGGGAACAAGTAGGGGGAACAAGCAGAGAAGGGCACAAGCAAGGGAAGAAACAACAGGAAAGGGAACAATCAGGGGAGGGAACAAGCATTGGAGGAACAAGCATAGAAGGGAACAAGAAGGGGAGGGAACAAGCAGGGGAAGGAACAAGCAGGAGAGGGAACAAGCAGGGGAGAGAACAAGCAGGGGAGGGAACAAGCAGGGGATGGAACAAGGAGGAGAGGGAACTAGCAAGGGAGAGAACAAGCAGGGGAGGGAACAAGCAGGAGAGTGAGCTAGGAGGGAGGGAACAAACAGGGGAGGGAACAAGCAGGAGAGGGAGCTAGCAGGGAGGATGAACAAGCAGGAGAGAGAACAAAGCAGGGTATACAATAAGCAAGGCAGGGTAGGCAGCTGGTGCTGTGGGCTGGACAGGTGGTACCAGGTGGGGTGAATCTTGCTAATGAGAGGAGAACCATTCTGGTAAAATTATTACTGTGTTCGCTGGTGCCAACTCTTGTGTACACACACGTAAAGGCACATTCACACTCATGTGTATATATATGTGCACGCAGACTAATACTGGCACATATCCGCCCGTTCACACACACACAAGACACTCATATACACACCCGTGCATACATAATCACACACACACACTTGGAGCAGGGAGAGAGTGGACCTAGTAGCAGTCTGCGAAGAGGCGGACCCGGAGCTAGGACTCGACTCCTGCAACCACAAATAGGCGACTACAAATAGGTGAGTACACACACATACACAGTGTTAAAGCACCTAGAAAGTAATGGGTTTATGCATGGCAACCTGCGTGGAGCTCTACGACAAGGTAACAAAAATAAGACAGAAGAGAAACAGAGATGGGAAGACTGCATCTTCTTGGACTGCAAGAAGGTTTCTGGCACAGTACCACACGGGAGACTGGTAGAAGAGCTAGAGGAGCAGGTAGGATTAACAGGAATAGCACTACGGTGGATCAAAGCATACCTGACAGGAGTCAAACACGAGTAATGGTCCGTGAAGAGGTGTCGGAATGGGTGTATGTGACGAGTGGGGTTCCACAAGGATCAGTACTAGGATCGGTGTTATTTCCTGTATATGTGAATGACATGATGGAAGGGATAGAGTCAGAGGTATCCCTGCTCGCGGATAACCCTAAACTAAAGAGGAGAATACAAGCAGACATGAGCCTGGAAAGGCTACAAATACATCAGGACAGCCTGTAGATCTTGTCTAACAAGTGGCTCCTGGAGTTTAACCCCAGCAACTGCAATATGTGAAATAAAAACACTCATTTACACGGAATTTAATTGCTTGCTAAGACGATGAGAGTCACTGAATATTATTAACTTTTCTGACCGCTTTTACTAAGATTTACTAAGATTTTTTTTTAATAAAATTTTTGTGATATAACACACGAGCATTTCTTCACTCACCTTTATCCTTAAGCACACACAATATACAAATAACCCGCAAATAGAAGAAACAAGCATATGCCGACGTTTCGGTCCGACTTGGACTATTGACGGTGTCACTATTCGATGGTCCAATGCTATGTGCGGATTATTTGTGTATTGTTCCAGTCACGGTGTTGTGCCTTTGTGGAAAGATAAACACATAAGCAGTATATTGTGATTTTTATTGACAACGTTTCGCCCACGCAGTGGGCTTTATCGAGTCACAAACAGATCTACCAGGAGTCTTTCTGAATTTGTCAACAACCGGGGGCGGTCATGACTGAGAGAACGGTACGGTATAACACAATTGAATTTTTGTTAAAAATTGCGATACGAAATAACGGTACAGTACTTTTCACGTACGAAAACCCAGAAAAAAAATAGTGCACCATATAGTAACCACAGCCCCGGCTATATATTGGAATACTCCACCAGATTTCGGTAATTGGTGAAATTTCTGTGGCTGGTGACAAAGGAGAGGACATGTAGTGTAACACCACTCCAATCCTGGTGAAATCTAGTGATATCACCTTTACTAAAGGTCGGTATGGAAAAGTCTTGACTGGTAGGAGGGAACTAATCCTCTTAAGAACATAGGAAAGGAGGAAAAATAAACACATAAGCAGTATAATGTGATTCTTTATTGACAACGTTTCTCCCACGCAGTGGGCTTTATGTGTTTATGTTAAGTAAAAGGACACAAATGCAACTAATGTGACATTTTATTGTGGCACTTTGCTCTCAGGAGCTTTATCAAGCCGGCTTGACAAAGCTCCTGGAGAGCGAAACGTTGCCACAATAAAATGTCACATTAGTTGTATTTGTGTCCTTTTACTTAACATATTGTCGGTAATTTTACCAGTATTAATACTTTATGTGTTTATTTTTCCTTTGTGTCGTTATTTTATACCATTTGTTTCCATAAGAAAGGAGGAACACTGCAGCAGGCCTGTTGGCCCATACTGGGCAGGACCTTCACAAATCCAACCCAATAACAGAATATTTATGAAGGACCTGCCTAGTATGGGCCAACAGGCCTGCTGCAGTGTTCCTCCTTTCTTATGTTCTTAAGAGGGTTAGTTCCTTCCTATCAATCAAGTCTTTTCCATACCGACCTTTGGTAAGGGTGATAACACTAGATTTCACCAATTATGAATTTTAAAATGGTATACAATACCAACAGGTTGGTAACATTGTTTCAGACTCTGGAACAAAACTCTCCTCTGGGCTGTGGGACTGACCACCTCAAATCTACGTCTTCAAGGGTGATGGACCGATCATATCGCTTTCACATCTCTACTGCTCCTGCCAACTTTTCTGTACTCTACTGAAGAAACTTACTGTGTAGGCGAAACGTTTCGGAATAAAGATACCTAATTGTTGCACATGTGTCCTACTTACCAAAGCTAAGTATAAACACCTGATATAATGAATCTAATTTAAGTCGATGAATAAACAGGAAGATGAACGGGAGGTTTGAACTGTGGTCCCGAGAGTAAGAGATCCAGACCTTTACCACTGAGCTACGCGGCTTCTCTTACAGAAAAGTTTCACAGAAGTCTGTGGGGAAGGTCAGTAAGGTCAGTAAAGTCAGTAAGGTCAGTAAAGTCAGTAAGGTCAGTAAAGTCAGTAAGGTCAGTAAAGTCAGTAAGGTCAGTAAAGTCAGTAAGGTCAGTAAAGTCAGCAAGGTCAGTAAAGTCAGTAAGGTCAGTAAAGTCAGTAAGGTCAGTAAAGTCAGTAAGGTCAGTAAAGTCAGTAAGGTCAGTAAAGTCAGCAAGGTCAGTAAAGTCAGTAAGGTCAGTAAAGTCAGTAAGGTTATGACAGTAACCACTGACTCAGACAGGACACAGCAGTGACTTCTGTGAAACTATCCTATTAGAAACCTCGTAGCTCAGAGGTAATGCTCTGGACCTGTTAATCTCGGGACTACGGTTCGAACCTCCCGTCCACCTTTCTGTTTATTTACCAGATATAATAGTGTATGTGGGACCCGGCAGACCTTGACTGTCATGACAGACGTGATCAGGTCACACCTAAACATCCCATCAATGAGATCCAAAATATGTTCCGCTTATTGATCTCACTTCAGGATATGAGTTGCAGGAGTCACAATGTTATTTTTCTCTTGTCAAATTTTGGAAAAACAAATCGTTTATTTTTTTAAGTTATACATGTTGAAATATGTTTAAAGAGAGAAAAGAAATTAAAAAAAAAAGTGTTCTTCGGTTAATGTATAAATTAAAGAACATAATAATCCGTCGTGGGTAACGTGGTTAATGCCTGTTTTTTTTATCTAGATTTTTTTTGCACCTAAATCAAAATTATTCAACACACTTTGTGTGTTTCAATATTTACACTATGGATATTTTTCTGCTTTTTTGTCTTCACGCAAATAGCAAAAATAATATGAATAATTTTCAAATTCGTTACGCTAGAAAGAGAAAATATTCAAAGTGCGGAGAAACTGTGAACTAAAGGTTGATGCGTATCGTGTGTACTCACTAATTGTGTGTGTGTGTGTGTGTGTGTGTGTGTGTGTTGTGTGTGTATGTGTGTATGTGTGTGTGTGTGTGTGTGTGTGTGTGTGTAGTGTGTTGTGTGTGTGTGTGTGTGTGTGTGTGTGTGATGTGAGTGTGTGTGTGTGAGTGTGTGTGTGTGAGTGTGTGTGTGTGTGTGTGTATGTGTGTGTGTGAGTGTGTGTGTGAGTGTGAGTGTGTGGTGTGAGTGTGTGTGTGTGTGTGGTGTGAGTGTGTGTGTGAGTGTGAGATGTGTTGTGTGTGTGAGTGTGTGTGTGAGTGTGGTGTGAGTGTGTGTAGTGTGTGTGTGTGTGTGTGATGTGTGTGTGTGTGTGAGTGTGGTGTGTGTGAGTGAGTGTGTGTGAGTGTGTGTGTGTGTGTGTGTACTCACCTAGTTGTACTCACCTAGTTGTGGTTGCAGGGGTCGAGACATAGCTCCTGGCCCCGCCTCTTCACTGGCCGCTACTGGGTCACTCTCCCTGCGCCATGAGCTTTATCATACCTCTTCTTAAAGCTGTGTATGGAACCTGCCTCCACTACATCGCTTCCCAAGCTATTCCACTTCCCGACTACTCTGTGACTGAAGAAATACTTCCTAACATCCCTGTGATTCATCTGAGTCTTCAACTTCCAACTGTGTCCCCTTGTTGCTGTGTCCCATCTTTGGAACATTCTGTCTCTATCAACCTTGTCAATTCCTCTCAGTATCTTATATGTCGTTATCATGTCCCCCTATCTCTCCTGTCCTCCAGTGTCGTCAGGTCGATTTCCCTTAACCTCTCCTCGTAGGACATACCCCTTAGCTCCGGGACTAGTCTTGTTGCAAACTTTGCACTTTTCAAGTTTATTTACGTGCTTGGATAAATGTGGTTTCCAAACTGGTGCTGCATACTCCAGTATGGGCCTAACGTACACAGTGTACAGGGTCCTGAACGATTATTTATTAAGATGTCGGAATGCTGTTCTTAGGTTTGCTAGGCGCCCGTATGCTGCAGCAGTTATTTGGTTGATGTGCGCCTCAGGAGATGTGCCTGGTGTTATACTCACCCCAAGATCTTTTCCTTGATTGAAGTTTGTAGTCTCTGGCCCCCTAGACTGTACTCCGTCTCGGTCTTCTTTGCCCTTCCCCAATCTTCATGAC
>WNWK01004093.1:0-91546 GCA_009830355.1 Cherax destructor
AAGCTCACTGAGCAGAGAGAGTGGATCTAGTAACGACCAGTGAAGAGGCGGGGGCCAGGAGCTATGAATCGAGCCCTGCAACCACAATTAGGTGAGTACTCTCTCTCACACACACCCACACTCAGCTGGGTTTCCTGATTAACCATTGCTTCAGTGGTTTTGTGAAGGCATTGTTTCTGAAGCCACAGGCTGTCTCCACCAGCCAACACTGAACGCAGTATTTGAGAGAGAAAAACAAAAATTCTGTAGCCAAATTTATTTTCTGAAACCAGATAAGTATTGAAGGTAATTTCACAGCAGTACAGAAGGAAAGATTTTTAATAAATCCAATTAACAATGCAATATAGTAATTAGTAGGAAAATTAACTTTATTACATTAAATATTAAAAGTTTTTCACACGATTATTTCTTTATTTTGAGTAAGAAAATATGAAAATGAGAAAAAATATCAACAAGCTTTAAATTTTCCTGGTGGTCCCCAGCAGTCTGTAACCAAGACGTAGTAACCAGTTTTCCCGCTAGGACGCCATGTGTTTCTCACCAGAAAGCAATATAACGTTTCTGAGAAGCTGCATTTTTCTCACCTGGAAGTGATATGTTTCTAACCCAGAAGCGATATAACGTTTCTAAGAAACGATATGTTTCTTACTCGGAAGCGATATATCTCTTCTAAGAAGCTATAGTTTTCTCAATTGAAAGTGAATTAATGTTTCTCAATTGAAAGTAAATTAATGTTTCTCAATTGAAAGTGAATTAATGTTTCTCAATTGAAAGTGAATTAATGTTTCTCAACTGAAAGTGAATTAATGTTTCTCAATTGAAAGTGAATTAATGTTTTCTCAATTGAAAGTTAATTAATGTTTCTCAATTGAAAGTGAATTAATGTTTCTCAATTGAAAGTGAATTAATGTTTCTCAATTGAAAGTGAATTAATGTTTCTCAATTGAAAGTGAATTAATGTTTCTCAATTGAAAGTGAATTAATGTTTCTCAATTGAAAGATAATTAATGTTTTTCACTCGTCATATAATTTTTTCTCACTCGGAAGTGATGTTTCTCACCCGAAAGTGATGTTTCGCACTCGGATGAGGTACAATGCTTCTCACTCTGAAGTAATTTCATATTTCTCACTCGAAAGTGATGCGTTTCGCACTCGGAAGTGATATAATGTTTCGTATTATTTTTAAGTCAAAGTTTTAGCGCCATCTAAAAATATGCAGTGGAAATTTGCAATGTTACGTCTATGCTAAAATGCACGCACGCACGCACGCACGCACACATGTAAGCACACACACAGACCAGGTGTCTATCGACAAGTGCCATTTACAACTGGAGACAAATACACGCACAATTTATGTACATCTCTACCATTTTCATAACAAAGAATGCAAAAAGGAAGAAATTCTTTTCACCGGCCACCGACCACATCCTTCTTGGTTTCAGATGAAATGTCCCTCGTAGTCCAACCCTCATGGATTATCCCACACCACACACTGCCTTTTCTCACCTCACTCCATGTTTTCCCTGATGTTATTTATTTACTCTTGGATTCATGGCTGGCTGCACTTGCGGATAATGCAGTGTCTCGCTGTTAGAGGACCGAGGTTTGTACTCCCTCTACTTCTGGAGCTGAACAACCCCCCACAAGTTTTATTTCCACCTACTCATTTACACAAATAACCCGCACATAGAGAGGAGCTTACCGAAATGTTGTGCTAAGCTTCCGTCTCCTATGTGCGGGTTATCTGTGTATTGTCCCATTCACGGTATTGTGCTTTTTTGTTCAACTCATTTTTTTGCTTTCTTACTCTTCTGTGCGTCTGTAACTACATCTTCCCTTCGGAGTCCCGCTGGGAGGCTGCTCTTACTTTTAGCTGCATCTTATCACGACCTTCAGGAGAGGATAAATAATTGTTGAGCTGACAATTCCTGAATGTACAAAGGAATGCATTACTACTAGTAGCGAACTGTGTATGTCATGATGAAATTCACGGGAACAGAACTGAGTTCATGGTAATCTTGGAACAGAATCTTTGAACAGAGGCCAGGCCTATACAAATCTCGAACAGAATTCGATTGATTTACCGCTCCAGAATGAATAGCATTCATGGCATTCTCGGAGCGTTTTTATATGCTAATGTGTTTTGGTTATTTACAGATGAAAAAATCTATTAACAAGTTAATTGACGCACAGACAAAACGACGTAAGGAATAATGGACGCACAGACAAAACTACCTAAGGAATAGTTTACGCACAGACAAAATAAGTAAGGAATAGTGGACGCATAGACTCAATGACGCACAGATTTATGAACTCAAGAGTTCCTTTACTCTCTTCTCCGACCGTTTTTTTTTTTTGGGGGGGGGGCACAAATTACTTTTACAGCTTAATAAATGTTATCCTACATCAGCCCATTTCAAAGCCCCCTGGGATAACCACACACAACAGTTGACTAACACCCACGTACCTACTTGTTGCTAGGTGAACAGTTGTCTAGGTGTAAGGAAACACGCTAAACGTTTCCACCCACACCCGTGCCGGTGACCGAAACACTGACACTCACTATGTAACGATATCCCTAGCAACCGAGCTATGATGATGCATGACCCTCATGGATTTAGCGCTTCTCTAGTAATTATTTTAATGTAAACAGGGGGAAACGCTAAGTCCGTAGAGGTCTTGCAGCGCAAGGAGAGTGTGAGACAAGCAGGTTCAGTGCAGGGATGGCGAGAACAGGTCCTCTTCCCTTGATTAAAGCCTCTCACCTGCCTTAAGGGCAGTGCTTCACTGAGAATGTAATAATTCTCTTACTTGAGGCTATTGGTCGCCAAGGAGCAGCTTGAACTAAATGAAAAAGTATATATATATATATATATATATATATATATATATATATATATATATATATATATATATATATATATATATATATATATATATGGCTTAAATAGCAATGTTCTTCTTGCCGAATGATACAACCGAAAATTTGTTTATGCAATAATTTCGCAAAAATCATTCTGAACCTAACGAAAAAAAATACATTTCATTGTGTGTGTTTATTATTAAATTATTGTAAACTTATCTAAAATATATTTTGTTGGATTAGGCTAAATTAAATTGCGCTTATAATGTTAGGTAAGTTTTCTAAGGTTCTTTTGGTACAAAATTATTAATTTTTACATTAACATAAATGAAAAAATATATCTTTAAATGTATAAGATAAAATTTTAGAACACAGTAAACAGGTGATATTTCAATATGCAAAATAACCACAGTGAAAAAAATAGTGAAATTCCAATTGCTTTCCTAATTTTTAATATAATCAAGGAATTGTAAAAATAATGGGACTACAGAAGATTTATAAAGCTGAGATATAACCTCACATATGATCCTACTCACTGAGTGTAGTGAAGATATGTCAGGTCACACGTCAAGTAAAAATTTAGGAGTGACAGGTCAGGCATAGTTTAAATTCCTCGAAAATTCTATTCACTATAAATGAACTGAATATGAATATGATTGCAATATTAACATAAGTTCAGGGCTGTATAAATTAGATTCCTTTATAATTAATAGAATTTAAAGGGAATTTAAACTATATCTGACATGTCACTCTTAAATTTTTACTTGATAATGTGAGAAATCACAAAAGCGCTTGGAATTTCGCTATATTTTCAATGCTGTTACTTTGCATTGATTACCAGTATTGATTGTTACAATTTTTAAGATAGCTGAAAGTTGATAATGATGTCATTGAGTTATTAGTGTTTTGAAAATCATTCAACTAGTCCTCTTTACCTTCATTCATTCGAGCGTTTTATTTCCTTATCTCTGCAATCCCTTCTTCCACCATGCCTCCCTCCCATAACATTTCTTTCCACCAACTCTTTCTCCTCAGTCATTCCTCCTACTCATTTCTCCACCCCTTCTCCAATCCATCCCTTTCCATAAATTCATTCTTCACCACTCCACCCTCCTTCCCCAACAAACCCTCGCCACTCTTCCCTTACCTCCTCCCTTTCCTCCTTCCTTCCTCCCTTCCCTTCCCCCTCCCCTCATCCCATCCCCCCTCTCTTACGTCTGAGAGCTGTACCTGAGGGCAATAATCACCCACGAAACAATTCATGTGGTATATTTTAGATTTGTGTTAGGATGGTGGTTTTGGTTTACGAGTTACGATATTGTTCTGTTTTATGTTTTTATTTATGGCTGGTGCTCATTCACGTGATGTGTGCTGAATAGGAGAGCTTTCACGCAACGTTTGTTACTACGACTGTTGCCGGTTTAGCTTCCTTCTCCTTACCTGCCGCTCGTGCCGACACACACGGACGTAGAGAACCCCCCTCCTGCCCCTCCCGTCAAGGGGGCCACTGAGGTGCCGCGTAGCTCACTTGTGAGAGTATTCAACACGCAATTGCAAGGTACAGGGTTCGATTCCCTGCCACGGCGAAACATGGGCAAGTTTCCTTAGACCCCTGCTGCCCCTGTCCACGTAGCCGTAAAAATAAATGCCTGAGTGTTGGCCGAATGCTGTGGGCATCATCCAGAGGAAAGGGAGCCAGAGAACTCTAGTCCTCCTAAAATGTCCTGTCCTATGTAAGAAACTCTCTGGTCCTGTGTTCAAGAAACTACAGCTCTTCCTCGACGTTTTCAAGTGATAGGTAAAAGAAATCCAAGTACTTAATTATGTTAATAAAATAAACGGGAGCTTTACTGCCCGTGAAATTCTTTTGATCCAAATAAGTGGAGTTTACCTCCTATTTTTTTTAAATGGGGGGGCGCTAAACCCGTATGGGTTATATAGCACTTCGAGAATGGGAGACAATCGGGTTCGATCCAAGGAAGGAGAGATATTACAACCTCAGGTTCAATGGCCTGTTAACCTGAGTGTAAAGGGAGCTTGGAGCAAAGAAACACAGTAGAAGATGTATTGAAATTGTATTTCTTTCAAAAATCAGCTAGATTAATTCCAAACTTTTATCTTTTCCTTCACCAAGTAATTATGATTATATAAGACTTTTGTCTTTTCCTTCACCAAGTATAACAAAGTGCTATTTACACATATGTACACTATACAAAGGAGTAGTGTTTAGTGCACGCCACAGTTGTCTAGGCTAAACAGCAGCCAAAAGACAGACAACTTTCCACAACCAGCTCTATGCAGGAATTCCAATGACAAACTGCGAGTGGTAACCACGTCACCTTTGTCATTGTTAAACTCGCATTTAATTGGCTGAACCGAGTCGTTGATTTGATGATGGGGCCCTCATCACCAAACCCTTAACGATGGTTCGCTGGTTGGAGGGGAGCCTATGTGGGTGTGTTTAACATGCTCCGAATAAAGGTTACATACTCTTTGCATGCAACACCCCCACCCCAAGAGGGCTCAGGACTAGGCTTCCACCTCAAATGGGTAGAGTGCCACCATGGCACATTATATTAATGGGACCGCCTTTCCCCTCAACCATCCCGCTCATTAGTTAAAGCTAAACTTTTCTCGAGACATAAGTCCAGCTTTAAACTTAAGAGTGAGACAGCCGACGGTAGGGCTAACATAGGTCCAAGGTGCCTGCGGTCGGTAGCAGGGCACCCCCCCACTAAAAAAAAACCCCACCACTAGGGGAAAAAAAGGGCTGGTTCTACCCAAAGTCCCTAACACATCCTAACTAAATACGTCACCTTTGTCATTGTTAAACTCGCATTTAATTGGCTGAACCGAGTCGTTGATTTGATGATGGGGCCCTCATCACCAAACCCTTAACGATGGTTCGCTGGTTGGAGGGGAGCCTATGTGGTTGTTTTTAACATGCTCCGAATAAAGGTTACATACTCTTTGCATGCAACAAGAGATAAGTCTAGTTCCTTGGATCAAGACCCCGCTTAAAGGGTCCTTTTCCTCAGATCAAACCTGATTATTTCCCATTCCTCCAAACGAATTTAGCACCTTCATATAATAATAATTAATAATAATAATTAATAATAATAATAATAATAATAATATCCGTAAACAACTCATTTTATTTCTCCTCTTCCTTGAGACTAAAATGCAATGGTGCAGTTATTTCTTTAAACTCTCACTGGGGAACCCTTCTGTCTGTGTGTCTTTGTTGTCAGAGTTCTCAACTTCAGTTCCTCGAGTCTCTCCAAGGTTGAA
This sequence comes from Cherax destructor, assembly GCA_009830355.1. Taxonomy (NCBI): domain Eukaryota; kingdom Metazoa; phylum Arthropoda; class Malacostraca; order Decapoda; family Parastacidae; genus Cherax; species Cherax destructor. The sequence goes on from WNWK01004093.1 coordinate 6,155, forward strand.
GTTCCACACTGGACTGTATCTACCATATAAGACGTCAAGTGCCTCTGGTAAAACACCATGAAGATTTATTTATGTTCCCGGATGCTGATCTAAGAAGCAACCTGCCACACCCTCCCATTTGGGAAATCATTCACTCATATTAGGTACAACAGTGTTTCCCAGACTGATCCTCGTAGGGCACTACTCTTTACTATCTGCCACCTCCTTCCTTACCCTGTCAGTCTTTTGTCTATATGATACTCACTAATTCACTTAAGAATTTTCCCTCTAACCTTTGCTTGACTTTTTTTTTTTTTAGTTTGCGTGTTACTCTCTCGTGGAGTACCATGTATAATGCTTTGTTTCAATTAAAAAATGCACTCTAACCTGCCTGGCTTTTTTTTTTATATCTTTGTAGATTTTGTTTAGATTATTAACCTGGAGTGTTAGTAACCTAGAAAAACTCAATGAAATCAGTGTGTCATCGGTGACAGTCAAGTTTATTTCCAGTGGAGTTCTTGATTCCTCTTCCCCAGGATGCTGCCATCAACAGTCGACTAATATCCTACACACCACATAATCCTACGCACCCCAAACCCACACGGCGCTACACGGGTCATCCCCAGAGACGCGTGAGAGACGGTCAGCCTTTCAGCCTCTTTGATATTGTGTCACAGTCTCAGTCATACCGTTTTCTAGTGGTCAGGATACAGGGAAACAGACTGACAGACACACACACACACACACACACACACAATAACGGCCAGTGAAGAGGCGGGGCCAGGAGCTATGACTCGACCCCTGCAACCAAACTAGGTGAGTACAACTAGGTGAGTACACACACACACACACACACACACAGATACATACACACACACACACTCACTCACTATAATATAATTGGTTTAAAACGACCAATGTGGTCGAGAATATTGTATGATCATTTGTAGTTGGAAAATAGGACCAGAAATTCGACCTCGGCAACCCCAAAGAGGTTTGACAAAATAGGTCATTACAACCATTCAGTTTTTCCGATTCTTTGGCAGAGGTGCGGTAAGACTGTGGGGATGCCCCTATGGTAGTCCATGAAAGCAACGGTCACTGACCTGCCTGTCCTGGACTCAGTTATTGCTGCTTCTCTTGTTATAAAGGTTACTCCAGCCTGTGTATCTCACACCTTCCCTACTAGTACCCAAGCTATCATGTTCATTGCTCTCGTGTCTCTGGTTTGTGATTTTTTTTTCAGAGGATATACCTGCATGTTTGTTTCCTTGCTGTGTTGTGTGAAAACAGCCGGCACGAAAAAAATATAAATGTAAGTTATTTGACGGGAAATTATTTATATCTTGGTATTTTCTTTTCTCTTTGCCGGTATGGCAACATTTCTGCCATCTTCTCAGTCTGAAATAGAGCGACAAAAATGGGTGAATTAAATTTTTTTTCACCGAGGTGAAATTATTGTTGAGGTAAATTTCTAGCTGTGTAGTTTTAGATCTTGAAGTATATGTGTGTGTCTGTATGTGTGTGTGTGTGTGTGTGTGTGTGTGTGTGTGTGTGTGTGTGTGTGTGTGTGTGTGTATGTGTGTGTGTGGAAGGGGGATGGCAAGGAGCGTTTGCATGTGTTCTTCATCACGGTGTTTTCGTTAACTTGCAATTGTTAATGACTCTTCATATGTGCATGTCACAAGGACAGTAAAAATCAGACGTCATTACGACATATGCTCCAAAACTGTACATTCGGGTACCCAGTCTAGACACTCAACCTCCACAATTGATTTCCATCTAAAAACATGAAGGTAGAGGCACTGCTGGAGGCCTACTGGACCATCCTTGGCAGGTCCTTCCAGTACTAAACACTCTCACTCATAGACTGGTAAAGTTACCTAATATATGTATCAGTTTCATTGACGCGTTTTAGCAGCTTGTTCCACTTATAAATATCTTTATTGTCAAACAGGACCACTTCTTAATAATTAGTAGAACTAACATTTATGTCAGGCCAGTGGAGGCTCGAGCCTATGAACGTTGGGAAAAAACATGTATTTTGTTCAAATCAGTACAACCTCTCCCCACCCCCCAACACACAAACATTCACTCATTCACACACACACACACATATTCGTACACACACACACACATACATACACACACACATACACACATGAACACACACACACATACATGCATACACATACACATATAAACACACACACACACACACACACAGCGCCAGTTTGGAACCCTCACCTAGCCAAGCATGTAAGGAAACTAGAAAAAGTGCAGAGGTTTGCAACAAGACTAGTCCCGGAGCTAAGGGGTATGTCCTACGAGGAGAGGTTACGGGAAATCAACCTGACGACATTGGAAGACAGGAGGGATAGAGGGGATATGATAACGACATATAAAATACTGAGATGAATCGGTAAGGTAGACAGAGACAGAATGTTCCAGAGTTGGGACACAGAAACAAGAGGTCACAGTTGGAAGTTGAAGACTCAGATGAACCACAGGGAAGTTAGGAAATATTTCTTCAGTCACAGAGTTGCCAGAAAGTGGAATAGTCTGGGAAGTGATGTAGTGGAGGCAGAATCCATACATAGCTTTAAGGTGAGGTATGATAAAGCTCATGGAGCGGGTAGAGTGACCGAGTAGCGGCCAGTGAAGAGGCGGGGCCAGGAGCTGTGAATCGACCCCTGCAACCACAACTAGGTGAGTACACACACAGCTCACACTCACATTCACTCACACAGACACACACACAAACAACAAACAAACACACACACACACACACACACACACACACACACACACACACACACACACACACACACACACACACACACACACACACACACACACACACACACACATATATATATATATATATATATATATATATATATATATATATATATATATATATATATATATATATATATATATTATTATTATTATTATAACACATCGGCCTTTTTCCACCAAGGTAGAGTGCAGGCACTGTACTTCCCATCTCCAGGACTCAAGTCCGGTCTGCCGGTTTCCCTGAATCCTTTCATAAATATCACCCTGCTCACACTCCAACAGCACGTCAAGTCCTAAAATTCATTTGTCTCCATTCGCTCCTATCTAACATGCTCACGCATGCTTGCTGGAAGTCCAAGCCCTCGCACACAAAACCTATTTTACCCCCTCCAACCTTTTCTAGGCCGACCTCTACCCCACCTTCCTTCTACTACTGATTTATACACTCTCGAAGTCATTCTATTTTGTTCCATCCTCTGTACATGTCCGAACAACCTCAACAACCCCTCCTCAGCCCTCTGGGTAATACTTTTGAAAATCCCGCACCTCCTCCTTATTTCCAAACTACGAATTTTCTGCATTATATTCACACCACACATTGCCCTCAGACACGACATCTCCATTACCTCCAGCCTTCTCCTTGTTGCAACATTCACCACCCATGCTTCTCAACAATATAAGAGTGTTTGTATAACTATGCTCTCATACATTCCTCTCTTTGCTTCCATGGACAGAGTTCTTTGTCTCCACAGACTCCTCAGTGCACCACTCACCTTTTTCCCCTCGTCAATTCTATGATTCACTCCATCTTTCATAGACCCATCTCCTGACACGTCCACTCATAAATAGTTGAATACATTCACCTCCTCCATACTCTCTCCCTCTAATCTTTCGTTACCTAATTTTGTTGTTATCCTCATCACCAAACTCATCCAACAACCTCTGCAACTTCACTTCAGAATCTCTCAAAAGCACAGTGTCATCAGGAAAGATCATCTGTGACAACTCCCACTTTGTGTTAGATTCTTTATCTTTTAACCCCACACCTCTTGCCAACACCCGAGCATTCACTTCTCTTACAACTCCATCTATAAATATATTGAACAACCACGGTGACATCACACATCCTTGTCTAAGGCCAACTTTTACTGGGAAATAGTCCCCCTCCCTCCTACAACACTAACCTGAGCCTCACTGTCCTCGTAAAAACTTTTCACTGCTTTCAGTAACCTATCTCCTATTCCATAGATTTGCAACATCTGCCACATTGCCCCCCTATCTACCCTGTCATACGCATTTTCCAAATCAATAAATGCCAAAAAAAAACTCTTTACCCTTATCTACTACTGTTCACCTATATGTTTCACTGTAAACACTTGGTCTACACACCCTCTACCCTTTCTAAAGCCTCCTTGTGTCATCTGCTCTCCTACTCTCCGCCTTACTCTTAATTCTTTCAGTAAAACCTCTTCCATACACTTTACCAGGTATACTCATCAGACTTATTCCCCTATAATTTTTGCACTCTTTTGTCCTCTTTGCCTTTATACAAAGGAACTATGCATGCTCTCTGCCAATCCCTAGGTACCTTACCCTCTTCTATACATTTATTAAATAATAGCACCAACCACTCCAAAACTATATCCCCACCTTCTTTTAACATTTCTATCTTTATCCCATCAATCCCAGCTGTCTTAATCCGTTTCATTCTACCCACTGTCTCACGAACTTCCCCCACAATCACAACTGGCTCTTTCTCACTCCTACAAGATGTTATTCCTCCTTGCCCTATACACGAAATCACAGCTGCCCATGATCATCAACATTTAACAATTCATCAAAATATTCCCTCCATCTTCCCGATACCTCTCACTCTCCATTTAATAACTCTCCTCTAATATTTTTACTATCAAATCCATTCGTTCCCTAGGCTTCCTCAACTTATTAATCTCACTCCAAACCTTTTTCATATTTTTAACAAAATTTGTTGATAACATCTCACCCACTCTTTCATTTGCTCTCTTTTTACATTGCTTCACCACTCTCTTAACCTCTCTTTTCCTCTCCATATACTCCTCCTCCCTCATTCCACCAATCGCTCTTCTTCCCTCCCGCACCCACTTTCCTAATATCACAAACTTCTGCTGAACACTAACACTACATTCTTAAACCTACCCCATACATCTTTAACCCCATTGCCTATACTCTCACTTGCCCATCTTATCCTCCAATAGTTGTTTGTATCTTACCCTAACGCCTCATCCTTTAGCTTATAAACCTTCACCTCTCTCTTACCTTCTGTTTCCATTTTTCTTGTATCCCATCTTCCTTTTTTTCTTACTGTAGCTACAACTAAAAAGTGATCTGATGTATTTGTGGCCCCTCAATAAACATGTACATCTTTAATCTACCAATACACTTCCAACAATCTTCTGTCATTACTCCTACATCGTATCTTGTATTCTTATTTATCCTCTTTTTCTAATAATATGTATTTACCTATAACCAAACCCCTTTGTATACAAATTTTAATCAAAGGGCCCCATTATCATTTACACCTGGCACCCCAAACTTACCTACCACTACCACACACTCTTCAAATATATATATATATATATATATATATATATATATATATATATATATATATATATATATATATATATATATATATATATATATATATATGTCGTGCCGATTAGGTAAAACTTGCGATTTTGGCTAAAATAGCAACGCTCACCTTGCCATATAAGAGAAGTGAAAATTTGTGTATGCAATAATTTCGCCAAAATCATTCTGAACATAACGAAAAAAATATTTCATTGTGTTTGTTTATTATTATATTAATGTTAACGTATCTAAAATATATTTAGTTGGGTTAGGCTAAATTAAATTGCGCTGTTGTAATAAGGTTAGGTAGGTTTTCAAAGTTTCTCTTGGTACAAAATTATAAATTCTTACATTAACATAAATGAAAAAATATATCTTTAAACGTATAAGAGAAAATTTTAGAAAGGACTTAATTTTAAATGAGTTCTTGCTAATTGACCAGTTTTACCTAATCGGCACGAACGACATATATATATATATATATATATATATATATATATATATATATATATATATATATATATATATATATATATATATATATATATAGTTGTGTGTGCGAGAGAGAAATTGTGCAATACAATTAGAACCAGAAAAATATCACATGCTACCAGCTAACTTCAATTCTTTATACACGGTTCACCTTTGAACTTTCATCCTATCCAATGAGTTTTCCTGTCTGACTAAGCTCCTTACAAAAAGTTAAAAAAAAATAAGCCGCACGTTTTGTCCAAGGGTGTAGGAAGCCTCTGCCCTATCATCTTGAAATTCTATTCTGCAGATGAAAATGGCATATAACAAGCTCTCTCAGGTCTGCTGGTACTGGGAACCTTAAAGAATGGAAAAAGTCTGATGAAACTGGGGAAGGAAGCATTTTTTTTTCTTGTTGATGGCATAAATGTTAGTATTTTAAAGGGTTTGAGAATAATGGAAGTAGCTGGAGAAACAAGCAGTGTCTTGACGGACACGTAATGCAAACTAAAGCCTATATTGTGAGAGACGTTTCGCACATGATTTAGCTTAACTACGAGCGAAAGTTGTAAAATGAAATTACTGTTCTGCACTGCATGTGTTTTTACTTCTACCGTATTGGAAAGAGATGAATTTCTATCTGATGAATTCCTTCCCGACATTACTTTTGCCTTCTACACAAAATTCCTACAGTATTGACTGTTATATAAATGAACCTTATTCTAACCAATTAATTTCTCACTATTAAAGAATTACAAATACACGTCTGAAAGTTTTCGTTCTTCAATATTTTTATTTATATCTAAGATAAAAAACAGTCGGTGTCACACACAAATGCAACATTAATACTTACGTCATCTCCATACAGCGCTGCCGGAGTTATTTAGATTTGAAAAAAAAAAAATCACTATTAAAAAGATTCCAAGAAGCCCCTTCTGTATGATCCTCACAGGGAAAACACTTATTTATATTATTAATGCAAGAAATCTCGCCTATGTTATATATATATGTTGTGCTGAATAGGTAAAACTTGCGATTTTGGCTTAAATAGCAACGGTCTTCTTGCCGAATAAGGAAAGCGAAAATTTGTGTATGCAATAATTTCGCAAAAATCATTCTGAACCTAACGAAAAAAATATATTTCATTGTGTTTGTTTATTATTAAACTATTGTAAACTTATCTAAAATATATTTAGTTGGATTAGGCTAAATTAAATTGCGCTGGTTATAATAAGTTTTCTAAGGTTCTTTGGGTATAAAATTATTAATTTTTACATTAACATAATTGAAAAAAAAAATATCACTTTTACTTATTTGGCACATATATATATATATATATATGTATATATATATATATATATATATATATATATATATATATATATATATATATATATATATATATATATATATATATATATATATATATATATATATATATATTCTTTCTTTCAACACGTCGGCCGTTTCCCACCGAGGCAGGGTGGCCCAAAAGGAAAACGAAAGTTTCTCCTTTTACATTTAGTAATATATACAGGAGAAGGGGTTACTAGCCCCTTGCTCCCGGCATTTTAGTCGCCTCTTACGACACGCATGGCTTACGGAGAAAGAATTCTGTTCCACTTCCTATTTAGAAAAAAAATATATATATATATATATATATATATATATATATATATATATATATATATATATAAAACATTGCCACTAGCCGGGGATCGAACTCATGTTGTTTTAGCCCGCCTCATGGTGAGCGAAAATTCACGACGCTCTAACCCACTGGGCCATCCAATCCTACATAGATCACGCACCCAGCAGAGTCCTCGGATCACGGTACAACACCTAGCTCTGTTGGGTGCGTGATCTTGTAGGAATGGATGTTCCAGTGGGTTAAAGCGTCGTGAATTTTCGCTCACTATGAGGCGGGCTAAACATGAGTTCGATCTCCCGGTTAGTCTCAGTGGTGCTATTCATTAAATACCACTCGTTCGTTGTTACAATACTATATATATATATATATATATATATATATATATATATATATATATATATATATATATATATATATATATATATATATATATAAATACTTTCAGAGTATTTATAGAAAAACGAATCTTATTAATCTTTGACGACCTGTAGCTCGTACAGATAAAAGAAATTTCCTGAGGCATCAGGAGGGAACATCGAACAAAAATTGCCTAGTGATAATTTTTAACCTCGGGCGTGGGTACAATCCTTGGAAAGCCAGAGAGAAGAATGAAAAGACAGGAGGTGGGTAGAGGAGAGGAGGAGGGGATTAGGAGGAGGGAGGAGGAAGAGAGGATATAAAGAGGGGGGTGAGGGAGAGAGGGAAGCAGGGGAAGAGACTGACCACGAGAGTGGTGGGAAAGGGAAACCATAGAGGGAAAGATAAGAGGAGAATAACAGGAAACATTGTGATTAAATGTTAGGAGGATGAAGTCAGGTGTTGTAGAATATAATGTGCATAATGATGAGAATGCAGAATATGAGGAAAAAACTAATTCAAAGGGAAGAAACTAATGAAAGGCAACAAAGGGGTTGGAGCCAGGGAGAAAAAGAGAGAGAGAGAGAGAGAGAGAGAAGGAAGAGAAGAGAGAGAAGAGAGAGAGAGAGAGAGAGAGAAAAGAGAGAGAGAGAGAGAGAGAGAGAGAGAGAGAGAGAGAGAGAGAGAGAGAGAGAGAGAGAGAGAGAGAGAGAGAGAGAGAGAGAGAGAGAGAGAGAGAGTAAATGAATGAATGAACACAGGGAGACCAGAAACAAAAGGATAGAGGGGGAAGAGAGAATCTACGCCGAGATGGAGCAGATAAAAGAAATAACACGAAAGTAGACGAGGGAGAAAGGAAGGAAGGGAGAAATTCAGTAATGCATTGTACCGTTTGAAGACGCACTGGTTTTCGTGGAAGAGTGTGCTTGATATATCTCTCTCTGTCTCTGTCTCTGTCTCTTTCTCTGTTCTTACCTACGGATTTTAATTCCATCTAACTTGTATAAAATATTTTCCGTTCTTCTCGGATATTTTCTATTCTTCTCTTTCTTAAATCCCAAGACACAGCCGACTCCATGTTAAGATGACTATACACAACCTTTGCTGTTATGCTAAATGCGCATTTTTTGTTGCTTTGAATTTTGAGATATGCGTGTGTGTGTGTGTGTGTGTGTGTGTGTACTCACCTAATTTTACTCACCTAATTGTGGTTGCAGGGGTCGAGCCTCAGCTCCTGGCCCCCGCCTCTTCGCTGTCCGCTACTGGGTCTCTGCTCTCCCTGCTCCATGAGCTTTATCATACCTTGTCTTAAAACTATGTATGGTTCCCGCCTCCACTATATCGTTCGCTAGACTATTCCACTTCCTGACTACTCTATGGCTGAAGAAATGCTTCCTAACATCCCTTTGACTCATCTGAGTCTTCAGCTTCCAGTTGTGCCCCCTTGTTTCTATGTTCCCTCTCTGGAACATCATGTCACTATCTACCTTGTCGATTCCCCGCAGTATTTTGTATGTCGTTATCATGTCTCCTCTAACCCTTCTGTCCTCCAGTGTTGTTAGTCCTATTTCCCTCAATCTTTCTTCATAGGACAGTCCCCTGAGTTGTGTGTGTGTGTGTGTGTGTGTGTTTGTGTTTGTGTGTGTTTGTGTTTGTGTGTGTGTTTGTGTGTGTTTGTGTGTGTGTGTGTGTGTTTACCCATTTTTATCTGTATTAATACATACATTCATTTAGCTTCAAAAGAAAAAAAAGAAAATTTTCACAAATACCCAACAGTTGAAAGAGTTAATTGTATAGGCGGACTGAAATATCCCTTAAATTTTCCTCTCTGAAGCCTAGGTTAAGTTTGAATTATTTCACCCGTATCTTGAAAGATAATTCAAGCCTTTGCACATTAACATGGTACTGTTAAGTATGTGTCTAAGGGCTAAAGTGTGGGTAAATGTTGTGAGGTCAAGGTCACAGCGATACGTCACATTAGTATCATTAAGGTCTCGCTTAACCGAGTTTCAAACAACGTTGGAAACCATAAATTCTCCTAATCTTAATAGCTGTGAAAAAAAGAATCTAATCGAACACTACTCGGGGAGGGGAAAAGGGAGGGTACTTGTTGAGACGGTAATCTAATGAACCTCACGTTTCCAGTACAAGAAGTTTCAGATTTTGTTTTAATACTGCTTTTGTAGCGTTTCTAACAAGAAACACTTTATTTTTTATCAAATTCAAGTGCTAAATACAATGTGTTTTAGATATAACTTTTTTTAACTCTTTATCCATATATATATATATATATATATATATATATATATATATATATATATATATATATATATATATATATATATATATATGCAGAACAACCACTGTGATGTGATTTCTCACATTATCAAGGAACTGCCAAATTTGGAAAAGTCTGGAACCAAGAGTACATCATAAATATAGCATTAGAAGTGGACAAGGTTCTAATGCTCTGTCTATTCATGTGAGAGAATTTAACCATGTAATTGATTTTCAAAAGGCTGAGCAAGTTATATCAATCATGTCTATGGTCGAGAGAAATATAATAGTCAAGTTGCATAAAAAAGTTTTGAAATTAATACGCATATTGCTCTAGGATTATACAAATTGGATTCATTTATAATTAATAAAATTTGGGTGGAATTTAAGATACATTAGACAAGTTAAAATCTTAAAGTTTGGGTAGAATATTAGCTATGTTTAACTGGTCCTTGACTAGCCAACTACATCATCATAAGAAGATCAGGTGTTGTAAGTTGACAGCGGTGTGTAATCTCGTAATTATATGCCTTTCTGTTGATTTTTTTTTATTTTTACAGTTCCTTGATAATGTGAGAAATCACGAAAGTGCCTGGAATTTCACTATTTTTTACAGTGGTTGTTCTTCATATTGTGATATCAAATGTTTACTATGATCTTATTGCATATATATAATGATGAAAGGGTATTAAAATTTATTATTGTGTTCTAAAATAATCGCTTCTAATTTGCATAAAAAAAAAATCGGGAATTATACGAAGAATTATATGAGGAAGTAGATACCGAAAAGGCAAGCTGAGGGAGGTGTGAATGTGCGTGCTTACTGGAGCTGTGGCAACTAGTGGCACTGCCTCGCATCTTAAAGAAAACCTTTTTCAAAGTTTGTCAGATAAAAGGTGGGGAGGGATTACTTGCTAGATGGAGTATTACCTTCTGGCCCTACCTTGCCACCTGCAGTCAAATTGCCTATTATATTTCGTGTTCTTGTGTTTCGTCATATTTACTCTTGAAACTGTGTATAGAGTTATCTTCCAGTACATCTACGAGCTCGGTTTACTCTGTCTCTACATTAAAATTATCAATTATTTCCAGTCATCCCAGAGGGTCATCTAGGTTTCCAAATTCCATCTCTCTTATCTTGTTTCCACGAAACTGCCGGGTTTTTAGCTTACGTTCTCGTCCTCGCCTCTTAACCTCCTTTTGGCTAACATGATCCGTTTCTGTCATATATGTATTTGAAGCAGAGAACTTTTCAGGCTTGCTCTATGTCGTTTCTTAGCTCGTTTAGATTTGTTCTCCCTTGTCACGTTTGTGTGTGTTGATGGGAGGGGCTAGCGTTAGTATGTACATGTCGAGATGGCAGTAAAGGGAGGTGGAAGGTGCCACTCTGGGTGAAATAGAGGACTGCCCTTATTTCTTCCATGGGAGAAGGAGGTAGCGTGAGAGAGGGCGGGTGCTCACAGCATGCAAGTGAGTGCATGGAGAGTGTGTAAGGAGTGACAGAGTTTAATGTAAAGTACGATGTAAAGGAAGATGAAGTGAAGAAGGGTGTATTAGGGAGGGGAGGGAAAAGACTGTATGATGAAGACAGGGTAAAGGGTGGAGGAAACGCAGGGATCGTGATGGAGCGGGAATAAAGGGTTGGGAATGTACAAGTAGTGGGGAGGGAAGTTGAAGGTGGAGACAAGATGAAACAGTATGACGTGAAGGCTAAAGGAAGATGCACGCATTGTAATGGAGGGAGGGGGAGAATAGGAGGTGCAGGCAGTATGATGGAGGGAGGGGTAAGGGTGGAGAGGAAGTCCAGGCACTTTGACGTAAGAGTGGGAGAGAGGTGTTGAAGGAAGAAGCAAATATTCTCAGGCAGAGTGAGGGCAGTGTTGATAAAGCAAGCAAATCGAAGCACCAAAAGATTCCAAACACAATCCATTGCATTAATGACTAATGGAAGACTTAAAGTAATTCCAAGCCTTCACCTGTGCGTTCCAGCACCTCTGGACACTTATTCTCTCGCGTGCCGCTTGACGAAGGCGATACTGGGCGTTCGTGACTCCTGGAAGCCACGTTCGTGACTGCAGCTGTAAAACGCGTTTGTGTCTGCGTTATACTGGTCTTACTGTCAGCGAAGTCTATTGTGTTACATTCATTCAGACTTCGCGCATTAACGATTTACAAGCGCAGGAGCAGAAAACTGCTTACATGAGCCCGAGGTACATTCTTTGAATTCTAGGGTCTACTGCGTGCCAGTACTGAGTATTGATGTTCTGGTGATGATATATCGTGTCTGGGACGAAGGTGCAGAGAGAAAAAAATAAAGTTCCGATAATATTCCGGTGAAATGGGAGGGAGAGGAGGGATGAGGAACACCTGCCACTAAACAATGAGTTGCCTGCTGCACTCAGGCACTCAAGAGGCTGCTTTCATTCAATGGTTAGCCTGAGTTTTTTCATTTTTATTCTCTCTCTTATCATCAGTTCTCGCTTTTCTGTCTTCTTTTCCGTCGTATTTTAACTAGCATTCAAAGGTTCTAAAGGACTGAAGAGTCTAGTTCCTAGTATTCATATCACAGCAAAGAGCTGTTATTAAGAATAAAAGTCACAACTTCTTGGAAGGAACAATATTCAACTAACTCACTCTTTGGAGAATAAATAGACAACGTTACAGTTCATTCGGTACCATTATCAAGTCACAACTGAGGGAAAAAATGGGGAGAGAATTCTCTAAGACATCAGTTGAAAGGGTGAGGAGCAAGGCAGAGTATAGGTGAATACTTAGTCCCTAAGGTTTAATAATTTAGCATAACTCAGCTTTTAATTCTTGTAATTCACCAGTGTTTTCTCAACAAGAAATATGCTTCTACCTACCCTAGGCGTCAGTACTCGCAAATAGGTGATTGATGAAGCTCGTTGAACCAAATAAAGGATCCAAATAAAGGATCAAACATACAATTGTATGAAACGCTGACTCCGATTGCCTGGCTAACTAGGAACTTTCATTAAAACTACCTTAAGAGTTCCAATCTAAAGGTACCTAGTAGTAAAATGAACCCAGGGACCACAAGGCACCGTAATGAATCAAAGATACTAACAGTGTCTTTGGAATTAATAAAACTGATATTAAACGAGTTTTCCCCAAAGGTTACTTTATAGTGATTGCATGATATTTTTTTATTCCTACAAGGGTTTAGTTATTGCTTAAGAATGCTTCTTCCGATTACCTTCATATATTAATTTCCTGTGTACTGTAACAAGTGAAAGCTTTATGCAACAACTGGTATATGCGTGGATTGTTTCTGTGCGATAACTTGAGAAAGCCTCTTCTAATGGACTTCAAACTTTCAGCACTGGTCTGTCCTTCTTAGAAGGGAGTTAAGATTTTTATTGTACATTGTAATTTTGCCTATTGTATTTTTGAAATTGAGGGGTATTGTTTTCTGTGAAATATCTTAACTATGCCTCATCTGAACGGTTTGAGTTCTTAAAGTCTGATGCATAGTTTCGGCTCTGTAAGCACAAATTTTGTCAATATATTAAGATAGTTAAAAATATGGAATTGCTCGATTCCGTACAGTGACTGGAGAATACGTTTTCTGGTTGGCTTCAAACTTCTTTTGCAATGACGTGTTTAGCTAGAAAGAAAGTTCACGTTTTTATTAGATGTTATTATTTAATATAATTTGTCAGTCATATTAAATTGTGATATTGATTTCCTTATAGGAACATAACATTGCCTTTTCTGATGGACTTCAAACCTTTATTGCTGATGCATTTTATAAGGAGGGTGATATCCTCTAAGTACAGGCTCTGTAAGTGTAAAATTGTTAATGTAGCAATACAGGAAAAAGAAGATTGGTATAAGTCCATGGATGAGCCCCCTCACCAGGATCTAGGCACTTTCTATCAAGATCTTTCAAGGTTTTGATCTCTTGCTTGTAGATGGTTAAGGTTTCTTCAGAGAGTTTACCTGCAGCAATTCTGCCTACTTAGGATTGGAAGGTTTCAAAATCATGTGTCTTCCTTGAGTTTAGGTAGTGAGAGTTAGGGATATTGGGATACCCTTCTGGGATCGCTCATCGACCGAAATGCGGAGGAAAAAAATAATAAGAACTCCGTTGCTGAGTAACCTAGTCTATAGGAATATTGTCTGTAAAATAGCAGCAAATAATAATAAAAAATATATAGCCAATGCTTGGACAACCAGAAGACCGGACTGGAAGTGCTGTCTACTAACCCAGGCTTATTCCAAGGGTAAACCTCAATTATACTTGCCCTCTTTCACGCAGAACAGATTTTCATTTACTAGTACTGTATCTTGAAAACTGATAAATGGTATGCTGATACCAATAAGATGTGGAAAAAAATACTTATGTACACTTCAGGACATTTATTAAGAGGACATTTACTAGGAAATATAGGGAGAGGTGAGAGGCGATGCCAGCTGTTCTACTTAACCATATAACAATCTTGAAGTGAGATTGTGCGATCTCCATTGACTCTCACGTATCTTGTGATATATGGAAGAACTGAACTGTATCTTGGGATATATGGAAGAACTGAACTGCCTTTTTTTTGTCACATCCGACAACTTTGACACAGTTCGTGGAATTCTGACTTTCTGGATCTGAGAGTATCTTTTTATTGGCAAAACGATGTTCCATAAAGTCAAACTTTTCTGTGTGCTGGCTGTCACGGTCTCCTACCAGCTTAAATGTAGAATTGCGTCTGGTGAATATTTCAGTTGGTCTCTGACCAGGGACTTTGAGGTTCTTATTGTCAGTTTGTTGTGTATTCATATCTCATCTAGGAATTTCCTATTGTAGGACTTATCTCTCTCTCTTTCACCCCCCCCCCACACACACACGCATGCACACACCCTCTTCCTCTCAGCATTCGTTACAAATATAGTAGCCACATAGAGAAAGTAACGTGCTGCTGCTGCTGCTGCTGCTGCTGCTGGTCTCTGCCAGGAATGGAGCAACGAGTAGGAGATTTTTTTCCCTTGCAGCTGAAACAGAAACTTGGGACACGACTGAGCCCTTTATCAG
This sequence comes from Cherax destructor, assembly GCA_009830355.1. NCBI lineage: Eukaryota > Metazoa > Arthropoda > Malacostraca > Decapoda > Parastacidae > Cherax > Cherax destructor. The sequence continues at coordinate 21,346 of WNWK01004093.1, forward strand.
AGCTTTAGTGTCGTTCAGGCACGCGCTTCTGCCTCCTGAGTGCCAAGCGAGCAAGCACAAGCGATAACTTTGAGAATAACTGCACCTACCATGTGCGCCTGCGTGCGTGTATATATATATATATATATATATATATATATATATATATATATATATATATATATATATATATATATATATATATATGCTGAACCTAACGAAAAAAATATATTGTGTTTATTATTAAATTATTCTAAACTTATCTAAAATATAGTTAGTTGTATTAGGTTCATTTAAATTGCGCTTGTTATAATAAGGTTTGGTAAGTTTTCTAAGGTACTTTTGGTACAAAATTATTATTTTTTTACATTAATATATATAAAAAAAATATATTTTTTAAACTTATAATAGAAAATTTTAGAAAGGACTTAATTTTAAATGAGTTCTTGTTAATTGACCAGTTTTACCTATTCGGCACGACATATATATATTATATGCATTGAAAGTTTATATTATTCCATTTTTTTCAGGATTTTAGTGTTCTTACTAATAAGTGCACATGTGATATGCAACATCAAGGACCCATGTGCAGTCCAGAAACTTTAAGTTGAACAGACTATAAAGTTTCATTAAACTCGTCAGTTTTCCATAAGACTAATTGTAGTCGTACTCATGGGAGTCATAGTCGTACTCATGTAGTCGTACTCATGGGAGAACATGTCCAGGTCCACCACCCTGTGAGTCTTGTGCTTTATGTTGATAGCCGTCAACTATTAGGTAGCGAAGGGCTCTTGATCCAGGGAACTGGAATTACCTTTCTTGCTTACCTTCCATTTCTCAGGCACTGAATGACACTTGTGTGTTTAGCGCTTTCCCCAGAATAGGATGATAAACCGAGACATTTTTGTAACATCTGGGAATCTTTATTCTAGAAACGTTTCGTCACACAGTGGTTTCTTCAGTCCAATACAGAAAAAGGTGGAATAAGAGGAGTAGTTTGAGGTAATCAGTCCCTCATGCTTGAGTCAATGTGTTCAGTCCCCTCACAAAAATATCTCATTTATCAACATGTCGGTTTTGTACGCCGTTTATTCACATAAACATGTTGGTATAAAATCATGTATGAATGTGACGTCACACTCATGAATCATTCACAGTTGCAACTCTGAAACTACACACAAGAATATAATTGAATATATCTGTCACTACTCTGTGCTGAAAGGGCCATTCAGAGGCCTTGAAACAAGTGAAAGGGTTTTGATTCAGTGAATTAAAGCTACTCACCCCTTGGTTTTAGCGCTTCCCAATAAATATAATAATAGGAATAATACTACTACTACTACTAATAATAATAATAATAATACCAGTGGAATAAAAAAAATGCCTAGAGTAGTGAGGGCAGTATTAAATATTGTTTATTGTCTAGTTTAAAAGCAAGTTTTCCAAATAATATGGTTGTAGATTCCTTAGTGTTTTCTGGTAGTTACTGAACTACAAATTTTATTTTCTAGCAGTCTTGATTTTAATAACAAAGACACTAAATTTTTGGATAAAATATCCTAGTTTGATTTAGTTTCCCTTCGTTCCTCGGAACAAACAATGGCACCAGCATGGCAGGACGAAATGCCGCCCCCAAATCAAAATAAATGGGCCTCCATGATTCATGGGGAGGGCTGACATTCTTCTTGACATACGCCTCACGTTTTCCTGCCAGATATACCGCATATCAGCGTGCCCAGACACTTCAATTTTTGTTTCCCCGATCGCCAGATGTGATATATGGATGTGAGAGCTCCATGTCGTCTTCCAAGACACCCCAAAACAATGTTTGATTTTTTGCTACTTACCGACTGCCATTACTACCACTGTCTCCACCTGTCGCCATCACAGCCCAACACACTCACCACCACCACCACCACCACCACCATCACCACCACCAAAAACCACCACCACCACCACCACCACCACAACCACCACAGCCCTGTCACTACCAATACCACTAACCATCACAGATCGTAGACAAAAAAGTTAGACTGCATATTGAAAATATAAAAAAAAAAGTTCTCCAAGAATGAGGAAATAAGAATAAGAGAACACAATCAGAACTAAAAACTGAAGTGAAAATAAAGTAGAATATAAACCACGGTACGGGTGGGGTTAGAACTCATGGCGAGTGGCTTACACACTGGCCTGGAGTTTTAAGACTCCCTCGCCATGGGTTCTAACACCACCCGTACCATGGTTTGTCTGCAATAGTTTTGTTACGATTTCGTGAGTCCTAAAGTAGAATATACATTTCACTTAGAGTTGTGAATGATATGCGGTGAATAATTTAAAAGCTTAATAAAGCTAAAGCTAAAGCTAAAGCTAAAGCTAAAGAATTTAGAAAAAATGTTGGGAAATAAAGTACACTGAAAAAGAGTGGGGGAAATAAGAAAATGAATGAAAATGCACAGATTATGATATGTAAAAAAAATTCAGATAACATGGCAACGGAATTCAGGAGGGAGACTAAAGCTGAGCTCAAGTGAATGACTGGAGGGAGGGAGGTACGAGGAAGTGAAGGGGGTGTGAGAAGTAAAGGCAGGTTGCATGGAAGTGATGAGGAAGGGAAGGAGGGTGCGAGAGAGAGAAATAATGTCAAGGGAAGAGGTGCAAGGTAATGAAGAGGGGAATAACTGTGGGAAAACGATGTAGGGAAGCGGAAGAGAGAAGCGAGAAGAAGTAGCAACAAGGAGGGTGGCGAAGTAGCAAAAGGAAAGAGGCGAAGGAGAGACAGAGACAGTGGAGGTGAGAGTTAGTGGAGGGGGAGAGGCAGTGACAGGAAAGGTGAGGTAGTGAGGGAAGAGGGAGAAGGGTTCTTGCCTGGCCTCTCTTGACTCTTGGGAATAATAGGACTCCATTTTCAAGAGCGACTCTTAAGGCATGGTGGTGGGTGATGGAGGGGAGGGAAGAAGGAAAGAGGGAGAGGGCAAGAGGAAGAGGTATTACAAATGCACTTCTTGGGGAAAGGAAAGGAAGGTGGCCACAAACTAAATGGTGCGACACACTGCTGCCTCTACTGTAAACATACTACGCTAGTCTGAAGTGAAGAGCACCATAATCATCAGGAAGAAGCTCTAATCCCGCAGGTGTCGTGCAACAGACCTGGAATGGTCCATGATAGACAAGGGCATCTCTTTTTCTCTGGATCAAGATTTCTTAGGCAACTTTAAGAGAGATGAGGTAAGAGACCGTACAAATGTTACTCAACATCCACTTTGACCTGAAGTTACTACTTCTAATTATATCCCTCGTCCATCGATATTAAACTTCAAGTGCAACCCTAAACCCATGGGGGTAATTCACATCAAGAACAGTAGAGGCTCGATCCTCCATCCGGCGATAACAAAAGAGAGACGTTACCTAGCTGCAAGTAATATATTCACAGCTAACAACAGCAGCAGCGGTGGGGAAGACAAGTGTTGAGTACCAGTCAGGCTGGTACTCAACACTTTTCAAAGCTCTGCTGACCTTTTTTCCATCTTTTATCTCTTCTACCCTTTTATTTTTTAGTACTACTTTCTCTTACTACAGCCACCTACTGTAGTGCTGTCCGCTCTCTTGTTTGACAGGGATTTGCTCAAGCATTCCAGTAATTATTTTATGAGTTTAAAGCTTGTATTCCACCAAAGCCTTTTTTCCAACACGTAATTTTAGAAACATTTAATTAAAATCAAACTTCAGGCAAATAGGGAAACGAATGATCCTGGAAACATCTATGGGTCACAGCATTTATTTGGTAATTTGACGTGATTACTCGAGAACTAAATAACTGTCACTGAGAAGGGAACAGTCAGATGGTTTCCCGTCTTGTGGTACAATAGCTGTCTTCTGGCTCTCCACGTAGTTTTGCCAATTTGTAAACTTTGAGAATATTGGCTTTGCAAATAGACGTAAGGGAACGCAGCACCAGTTTTTCCTCTCCAGTCACTGAAAAAAGTAATGAGCACAATTTGATAATACGTTTGTCTTGCGATTCGCGGACTAGGGCTCGAGTCTACACCAGTCCTTATACCGAGAGACCCACATTGGTTTAACTCGTCAAATAATAACTGACATCTAGTTCTTGAACCCTGTCTTCATATCAGTTCAATGGTGCCTGTAAAACCCTGGGTGTTGGAGGTGGCATGTTGTTGACACATTAAGCGTCTTGTTGAGTATGGAATATTGACTCAAGAACCTCGAACTCTGACATTGTTTTGCTTCTGGGTACCTTACGTTGCTATCTACTTTCAGTGTTTCTCTCGTGTTTTATTGACCTTTATCTTCATATAGTATTTACGTATTCTCTTTTATTCTCTGGTGCGTGTATTTTACCTTGTATCATTCTTTTCTCTCTCATTACCCTATTTACCATTACCTTACCTCCATACCACCCTCCTCTTGATGCCTTTTCTAGATCCCTTTCAGCCTAATTTCTCCCTCCCTCTATCCCCCGGCCAAAGTGATCTGTTAATATCTTTCCTATTACCTCTACCTCTCTCACTCTTTCCATTCATCCCTCGTTCCTTTCATCCCTTCTTCCTCCTTTCCCTTCCTCCTCCGTCCCTTTCTCTTCTCCCCTCCCTCATCTTCATCCTTTCCTTACCTTGCCTGCCTGCCTGCCTAATCCCTCCCTTCATCGCTCCCTCCCTCCCTCCCTCGCTCCCTCTCTCCCTTCCTTCTCCTCCTCCCCCTCCCCCTCTTCTTCAAATGGCGTTCATGTCATGAAATGTTCAGCTTACCTCAGTAGTATTTCTTCATTACCAAGACCAGACTAAATTGTGTTGGAAGAAATACATTGCATTCCTTGTGCTACGCTTAGCTCCGTATTAGTACTACTACTACTACTATTGTTACTACGCCTACTACTATTTATCTTATTACTTTTTTTTTGCTACTGCAATTAGTATTTGTCACTGCTGCTATATTCGCTATCACTTCTGTTAGTATTAATACTGCAATTAATTATTCCTACTTCTATCACTAATACTATTACCACTACTGCTGACACTGTGCGACTACTACTACTAGTACCACTACTGCTAATACTACTACTGCTGTTGCTGCTGTTACTGTTACTACTACTACTAGTACTACTGCTAATACTACCAATGCAACTACTACTGCTAATACTAGTGACGCCACTGCCTAAGCAAAAATAATCTACCTCTCTCAAAACCACAACTCCAACTATCAACAAAATCCACACAACTGAAGCAATCACAACCACAACAACCATGACAGCTTTTCGACACCCACCACCATCACTACAGCTGGTAATATTACCACTACTTTCAGCACTACAATTAACACTAGTAATAATAATAATCGAAGTGGAGTACCAGAATCCATTTATTTTCTTGTGGGTTGAGTCTAAGAATCGTTTGTTAAAATATTTGATGCATGAAAAAAAATCGATTAGAAATTAAGGAAAGAAGCAATTGTATCAGTACAGTAGTCACATGGTCAGTGAACTGTTTAATAACAGTAGTTAGATGAGAAAGAGAGCGAGAGAAAAAAACGGGAATGGGAAGAGGAGAGATGGGTGAAAGGATGAGAGTACGAAAGGGATAAAAATGAGGGTAAGGATTACAGAAGTAAAGCAACAAAAAGGTCTAAAGGATGAAGAAAGTGTGGGAGCAAAATGGAGGTAAATGCGTAGATAGAACAGAGAGGAAGAATTAGCCAGACGAAAAACAACTGAGAAAATATATTGCTACTAAAAATGTTACTCTGAAGTGTAACGTGTTACGTGCATGGAGACGCGCCAAACCCGTAAAAGTCATACTTCGCCTTGGATCAGGAGCACTTCCATCCCTAGAGTGAAGCGTTGAAAGGAATAAGAGCGAGGAAAGGAACCGTGATAAAAATGTAAGTTAAAAAAAATGATGGCAGTAATGTAGAGAAGGGGAGATGCAGAGGTGCGGGAGGTAATGGAAGAACAAGCCAGGGATCAGGAGGCTGGCGGGAGACGAGGAGAACCCTGACCCAGGAGATGCTTCTCTGAATATCCTTGATTCATGATGATAATTCCAGGGTTCTTGGTTGCGCAGAGAAGGTGGGATAGACTGATTGTGGGGAGGGGAGTGGGAGGAGGGTGGGTTGTAGTTGAGGGAGTGAATGGAGGGTTGCAGTAGAGGTATGGGAGAGATGGTTGTAGGAGAGGGAGGGAGGGTTAGGAATGAGGTTATGTTGGTTTTCTTAAGTTGGTGGTGTTTAAGATGAGGTTGTGGTTTAGGGTGAAGGGAGGCTGGAGCAGGTGAGGATCTTGAGAGTTACATAATGCTTGGTGATGAAGTGAGTTAGGTGTGGTGAGTGTAGTGAGAAATGGGGTGCAGGAGTGCATGCTCCAGTGTATGGAGGTTGAAAGAGTGGTGAGTGATTGAGGAAATTGTCTGGCTTAAGGTGGAGTGGGGATCAGAGTGAATGGGGTTAGGAATGTAATAAGGATCTGGAGTATAGAGGAAAGTAGGGAAAGGAATGACAGAATCTACATTTTGTAATTTAATGAGATGGGGATATGGTAGTGGAAAGAATATTTTATTTAGGGAATTGATGTTGAGATGGTGTGAGGGTATGAGTGGGGGTGCGAGGAATCGTAATGTTAGTAAGGAAGAGGTATTGTGGATAGAAGAAGCAGTGGGGGGGGGGGGAAGGCTGAGATAGTGTGTGGGTCGAGTGAGCATTGTAGAGGTTTATGGATATGGGTTTAACATTTGATTATAAGTATGATAGCGGTTGTTAAAGACAATTGTCGATACACACTTGGCCTTTAATCCCTCTTTGTGTGTGTGTTCTGCTTTGCTTTTTTCTCCTTTCTATTCCCTTTTCACTCTATACCTTCAACCCTCCTCTATTTTCTTATTTAAGCCCTTCCTCCCTCACTACCATCCTCCCTCCAGCCCCGTTTCCCTCCGTCCCCTCCCTCTTTTTTTCCACCCATTCCTCTCTTTATTCCATCCCTCCTTTCCTCCCGCTCTCTTTCTATTTACTTCATCCCTCCTTTCCTGCGTCTCTCCCTCCCTCCCTTCAAGGCTAATTTGCATAACGATTCTGATAGTGTGTTTGTGTGAGCGCTCTAGACATTAAGATTTTTGTTTTGCTTACGTTTTTCCCCGTCATGAACCTCATTTTTGGCCTCTTTGTATCCTGTTCAGAATATTTTTGGGTGATGGAAAAGAGAGATTTACAAATTCCAGTTAATCGGTTCATGAAATTCGTTCGGGGTCTTCATTCGAAGAATTCTCACAGAGAGGAATTTCTACCTCTTGTCAATTAAGTTTTGGAATTATACATTTTTACTTGGCTTTCAGAAGTATATTATATTCAGAAAAATGTGTTTTGAACGTTTAGCTTAACGCTTGTAGTTGTACTCATCTAGCTGATTTATCGGTGTTCATCTAGCTGTACCCATTTGCCATTTGCGCTTCGGTTGTACTTTAGTTGCATTCATATCTCTATTTGCAGGGGTTACTTTGTAGCCCCTGATCCCGCACATTAACAACTGGAGTTAGACATTCCTGGCCTCTATTGTACTGTAATTCCTATTTCTAAAACTGTGTGTGGGTGAGTGTGTGTATGTGTGTGTGTGTGTGTACTCACCTAATTGTGGTTGCAGGTGTCGAGTCATAGTGTGTGTGTATGTGTGTGTGTGTGTACTCACCTAATTGTACTCACCTAATTGTGGTTGCAGGGGTCGATACTCAGCTCCTGGCCCCGCTTCTGCACTGTCCGCTACTGGGTCTCTGCTCTCCCTGCTCCATGAGCTTTATCATACCTTGTCTTAAAACTATGTATGGTTCCCGCCTCCACTATATCGTTCGCTAAACTATTCCACTTCCTAACTACTCTATGGCTGAATAATTGCTTCCTAACATCCCTCTGACTCATCTGAGTCTTCAGCTTCCAGTTGTGTCCCCTTGTTTCTGTGTTTCCTCTCTGGAACATCCTGTCACTATCTACCTTGTCGATTCCCCGCAGTATTTTGTATGTCGTTATCATGTCTCCTCTAACCCTTCTGTCCTCCAGTGTTGTTAGTCCTATTTCCCTCAACCTTTCTTCATAGGGCAGTCCCCTGAGTTGTGGAACTAGCCTTGTCGCAAACCTTTGCACTTTCTCTAGTTTCTTTACTTGCTTGACCAGGTGTGGGTTCCAGACTGGTGCTGCATACTCTAGTATGGGCCTGACGTACACGGTGTACAGTGTCTTTAACGATTCCTTGTTAAGGTAACGGAACGCTAATCTTAGGTTTGCCAGTCGCCCATATGCTGCCGCGGTTATCTGGTTGATGTGTGTTTCCGGAGACGTGCTTGGTGTTATACTCACCCCAAGGTCTTTCTCCTTTGATGAGGTTTGTAGCCTTTGTCCACCTAGCCTGTACTCTGTCAGCGGTCTTCTTTGCCCTTCTCCGATCTTCATGACTTTGCATTTGGTGGGGTTAAATTCGAGCAGCCAGTTGCTAGACCAGATGTCAAGCTTGTCCAGGTCTCTTTGAAGTCCTGCTTGGTCTTCATCCGATGTGATTCTCCTCATTAATTTCACATCATCTGCGAAAAGAGACACTTCTGAGTCTATCCCGTCCGTCATGTGTGTGTGTGTGTGTGTGTGTGTGTGTCGTGCACTTGCTGGAGCTGAAGTCCAATATATTTTTGTCCGATCAGTCCTGCAGTTTGTACAGGTCCTCAGCGGTATTTCTATTTTATCTTACCAGCCATGTCATTTATGCATTTCAGAAAGAGTGCTTGTCCCAGGAGAGAACTCTGTAGTACACCACTCATCACACTCTTCCATCTTTTTATCTGCCCCCACCCCATCTCCCCCTCCCGAACCATAATTCTAGCTTTTCCCACAATTATTTATTGATCCAGCTTTTGTCTCCCATCTCTGTCTAATCATCAGATTTGTGGATTAGTCTTTTGTGAGAAAGTCTCAAATATATTTTTATTATGCAAAATTATGTAGTCCTTGCAGTACTTTTCTGCTTCATTTTTATTACCTTGTCGTAGAACCCTCGTCAGGAGGGTCAGGACCCTCCAGATACTCGACCATTAGCTTATTAATACATTAATTAAATAAAAAAGCGAAGTAATGTTAAGCGAGCGTGACAGTGGAGCACGTCACGTGTTCGTGGGTCATCTAAACAAATGGAGCGCTTAGGAAAAAAAAACCCACTGGGATCCCACACAGAAAATGTTAAGAAAAATATGGGTGACTAGTGGATGAAGAGTACACTAGAGGTGACGGTGCCAGCACAGTGGCGCTTATTGCAACCGTGTGCTCCATGTTGTTAAACGCTGCGATTCGACTCATTTAATCAAACTGATAAAACATGGACGCAAAGCCACTATTAACGCCACCTCATTCTTTCATCCCTGTAATGTATGAGAACCTGGGCGGTAGATAGGGAAGAAGTTGAATATCAAGTTTGGTAGTTCTACATTATCAAGGCTATAAAAACATGCACATATTAAAGTGTGTGTGTGTGTGTTTGTGTGTGTGTGTGTGCTTGTGTGTGTGTGTGTATGTGTGTGTGTTAGTTACCATTTTGTCCTAGGCACATGTCAATTAGACACTAGGCCTGTTGTATGTATGTGTGTGTATGTGTGTGTAAGGAAACACTTCGAAATGTTTCTGCCCCACCGGGAATTGAACCCGGCCCCTCCGTGCGTGAAGCAAGAGCTTTACCACTGGGCCACCGGGGGCCTAAGTGTGTGTATGTGTGTGTGTGTGTTCGTGCGTGTGTTCGTGCGTGCGTGCGCCACCACCAACAAAGACCTAGTCTGTTCACCCAACCAAAATTGCCAGGAACACCCCAAGGCCTCTCCCTGGGGCCGCCGCCGTACATGGTCATGAAGGGATTAAGTGCTCTATCCGTACTTGTGAATGAGGCGGATCACCTGGCAATTAATGCGCCGCCAACACCGCTACTTGGCGCTGGGCGTCTTGAAGATGCGGGGTGAAGAACGTGTTATGAGCTTCTTAATAAGTTACATGCTAGCGGACGTAACATAAATGCGAGCATTAAATAACATTGAAAACAAATCCAATAACGCTCTATACAGCAAGGGTAGGACAACTGAAGCTCAAAGTTTGATGGAGATAAATGGTATGAAACACCGACACGATGGAAAAATAAACACAAATGCAGAATAATGCCATCCTTTATTGACTACGTTTCGCCCACACAGTGGGCTTTATCAAGTCACCAACAGATCTACCTGGGTGAAGAGCACATGAGTAAATATAGGGTGGAGAGTCATATCCCTCGTAATTCTACGCATTTCCAGAGAGTGCAGATTCAATGCCTCTCAGTCTATCCTCATAGGGAAAATTTCTGATACATATGATTAACTTTATCATCCTCCTTTGTATGTTTTCCAGTGCATTTATATCCATTCTGTAATACGGTGACAAGAACAATGAGGCCTATCCAAGGATATAAAGAGTTGAAAAACAACCTGTGGACTCCTGTTATTTATGCTCCTTGATATGAAGCCAAGGATTTTGTTTGCTTTATTACGAACACTTATGCACTGTTGTCTTGGTTTTAGATTACTGCTAACCAGAACTCCCAAATCCTTTTTGCAAACAGTAATATTAAGATCTACATTATTTAGTTTATATGTAACATGGTTATTTTCCTGTCCAATGTTTAGAGCTTTGCATTTGTCTATATTAAGCTGCATCTACCACTTCTCCAACCACTGCATCAGTCTATTCAAATCTTCCTGGAATGCTCTAATGTCCTAGCCATAATGAATTCGACGGCCTATTTTGGTGTCATCGGCAAACTTGCTTATGTCGCTATTTATTCCCCAATCTATGTCGTTTATGTAGACTGTGAACAACAAGGGGTCCAACAATGATCCCTGTGGAACACCGTTCGTAACACGCCCCATCTCTGATTTCTCCCCATTGATGCGAACTCTCTGCTGCCTATCTGTCAACCATGCCTCAACCCAGGAAAAAAATTCTCCTGTTCCGTGTCCTTAATTTTCCTCAATAGTCTCTGATGTGGGACTCTATCAAAAGCTTTACTGAAGTCCATATACACAATATCATATTAATTACCATGATCTACTTCCTCAAATACTGTAGTGAAAAAAAAAAAAAATTCGTAACACAGGAACGCCCTTTTGTATAACCGTGTTGAGATTCATTAATCAATTTATGCCTTTCAAGATGGTTACGAATTGCCTCGGCAGTTACTGATTCCATAAATTTTCCCATATGAAGGTTAGGCTTACTGGTCTATAGTTCGAAGCTAAGGACCTGTCACCTGCTTTGAAAATAGGTATCACATTTCCCATTTTCCACTTATCTGGCTCTATGCCAGTTTGTAGTGATATGTTGAAAAGATTAGCCAAAGGTTTGCTAAGCTCCTCATTACATTCCTTTAGAATCCTTGCGTACAGCTCATCAGGGTAAGGGGATTTGTTAGGTTTTAATTTATCTATTTGCCTAAGAACCATGTCACTTGTGACCCTAATTGTGCATAGTTTATTATCGTCCTGTTCTACATAATTTTTTTTTTTCTGGAATATCGCTAGTATATTCCTGTATAAAAACTGAGAGGAAATAATTGTTAAAAATTCTACACATTTCCTTATCACTGTCGGTGAGCTGACCCGAACAACTTTTGAGTGGGCCTATCTTGTCCCTAATCTTACTTCTGTATACCTGAAAGACTCCTTTTGGGTTAGTCTTCGAATCCCTTATCCCCTGGTTGCAACAGCGTGGCAACTTTTGCTCTTAGTAAACTTTCTGGTTCCTTTCGTCCAACGTCCATATGGGAACCAGCTGGTTACATTTTCCCATGAGGGAATATTTTATAATTATCAGTGTTCAGTTTCTGAAAAAATTAAATCTGTTTTATTAGTTTGCCTTTTATTTCTCCCGTGTTTTGCAGTTTCCAGAGTGCTCTTTCATGGGAAACAATCAAAAACCTTTTTCTTTTTAAATCCAAATAATTTCATTCTACCGAACTGTTTGATAATAGATTTTTACTTTCCAGAGGCTTTATTTTTTTCTGTTGCCTTTGTTCAGACTTTTTACAACAACGTTGGGCAGGGAGGAAATCCTATAGTTTGTTCGATTTTCCATAGAATTTTTTTAATAGCACAATGTTTGCTGCTTTCCACTTAGCCCCCAGTTCACCTTTTCTTCCATGACCTAAAAAAAATGGAGAATTTAGCGCTTAGTTTTGCCCATTCCTGTAACACAAAGAATGATGCTTCGTCTAGCTTTAGATTTTTATTGTGGTTGCAATACAATAAGTCTCTTCACTTTCTCTTAGATTATATCAATTTGCTGAACTGTTGTTGGTTAAATTCGACTTTTTTTATTTTGTAAATGCGTTCTTTCAATCTTCAAATTTATGATCTCACCATTTCCTACTCCCATTCAATATTTTTGCGGTAATTTATATAGTATTTTTAGGGCTAGTTACCGTTTCTCAAATGCACTTGTCGATGGACACTTCGCTTGTGTGTACTCACCTAGTTGTGGTTGCAGGGGTCGATTCATAGCTCCTGGCCCCGCCTCTTCATTGGCCGCTACTGGGTCAATCTCCCTGCGCCATGAGCTTTATCATACCTCTTCTTAAAGCTATGTATGGAACCTGCCTCCACTACATCGCTTCCCAAGCTATTCCACTTCCCGACCACTCTGTGACTGACTCTATGACTGTGTGTGTGTGTGTGTGTGTGTTTAAGTGTAGGTGTTGTTGGGCATATTTCTGTGTTTGATTGAGAATATAATTAATAATAAAGCCAGACAAATTGAAACTGCAAAACCGAAAGAATTTCAAATAACAAATGACTGACATTGATTGCAGTCTAATAAGAAAACACTTCAAATATGAATTGAAATCGCTCTTGTAGGATGCTGCGACGCTGAAGCTAGAGACGCGTAATGTAAACAGCGCTCCAAAGGATAGGGATTTGTCTCTCTTCTCACGGGATTTACGGAATTAATGGCCCAGCCGTGATATTTTTACCACTTGAGACTAATCCCGCCCATGAGAGAGAGAGATTATCACGGAGAAAATCAGTGAGATGCAGCTCTGAGATAAGTAAACTCGACAACAAAATTTACTTTCTCTTGCGTCTTCTCCTGAATCATTGCAACCCAGATTCTCCAAGGCAATGATCATTTTTCTTCCTTCTGTTTATTTAGTTTTGCTTTTCTGTGGCATTCGCATGTCTTTCTCCTTGATTCTATTCCCGCCTTTCTGGTTTCTTCTCCTTCCACATTTTTTTCTTTTGTAACTGTCTGCTCACACATACACTGCCATGCAGGTTGAGTGTCAGCTCTCTGGTCTCGCGACTTTAACTAAGGTTAGCTATTGTATATGATTGCTTACCTTTAGAGTCTATGAAGTCTGCCCACACATTCATAATTTCATTCTCTCTCTCTCTCTCTCTCTCTCTCTCTCTCTCTCTCTCTCTCTCTCTCTCTCTCTCTCTCGCTAGCTGTTACACTTCCTAAGAACTATAATACGAAAGAGTTTTGTTAAAAAGCCTTTTGACATTATTTTGGGGTTTTATTCGGTGTCAGTTTGTTTTGGTTCCTTTTCTGAATCTGCCATTGTTTTCCTTGGCAATTCCTTTTGGTATCTCATACGTTGTTACTGATATCTTCCCTAAGATTTCTCATATTAAGATTCTTGAGGTTTAACTTCTTTTATGTCTCTTTTACGTCTTTCAGCTCCTGTAAGAATTTGGTTGAATATCTCTGAGTGTTTTTGTGCTTCTTTATATCCTTGACTGGTGCTGCATATTGGAACACTGATATAACCTACTTATGAGTGTTCTAAATGATTTAGTGTTTAAATTCCTAATGATATATCTACGTTGGTATCCTTGAACACCTGGATGTCATCCAGTTTGAGGAGACAGATTGAGCGTGATATCTCCTTAGAGGTGTTGTTTATTTCTTAATTGGAAAAAATCGCTCCATGCATCTCGTCCATTTGTACTTTCGATTACAATCAAATGGACGCTTGCTACAACATCCTTGTAATTTGTATTCTTCTTGTTTCCTTCAGCTATCTTAATGATAGTAATTCTCATCAACTTCGCGTCGTCTTTACACTGGATTTCGGGACTCTTTGGGTGTCGGACTCGGTACGACTTTCCGTCTTTTTATTTTGTTTCGTATGCATTTTCCTGTGTGAGTGCAGTTACTTAGTTGTAAATATCTAGCTGATATATTTGTTTTAAATTTTAGCTGAAGTACATACTTTTTGACTGACTTTATCTTGATTTCTCAGACCTGTTTTGCATTTCTTTCTAGTCTAATATTTCTACGACGCTGAAGAAGTCTTTTTCACATTCCATGAATCATCTGTGAATCATCTGTGTATTCAGTTTTCATGTGTGTTACCTCGCTCTGGTTACGCTCGTGCATAATAGTCTGCCTACATTGTTCATTCTTCCGAGTATCATGTGTACTGTGATAATTTCCTTTACTTTTTTATTTAAATGAAGTCTCTCTTCGTAACTTTGTTATTCAGTTCCAGTACCAGTCCTGATTCAAACATTTGGACCTTATTATTATTATTTGTGTTTTATTAGTGTGGATTTTCTGCCTGCGCCAAGTATTCTAGGAGTGGTCGAACTTCTGTAGTGTATACCTGGACGTTTTCCTGAGTGGGTTAATTAATTGAGTTTTTAAGTTTAATAGTTGTACAATACCGGAGTTTAATGTGTATTTATACTGATTAGTTTATTGTCATGTTACGTGCAACTTTTTCTCAGCATTCTGTAAGCTTCTTTTCACCCATGTATCTAATCCATGTATCTAATCTTGCTCCCAAGCCCATTTTCATTATATTTGCAAGGGTTGAATTCGAGCAGTCACTTTCTGAACATTCCTATTGCCAGTCAAATTTGCAGTTTTCTGAAGTCTTCCCTTTTTATAAATGTGTATTACTGTAGGCCTCCTGGGACGTCGCTGATGATTATCAGGAAAAAAGACTGGGACCCTCGAGAGACTCCAGCTGTAGCATTCGCCCTCTCTGATACGTCGTCTCTCACCATGATTCAATATTTTATATCTTTTACATATTCCTTCATCACTGTGCGTTCCCTCTTATTTTATTGCATTTTGTAATTTATGAATCCATCTTTGTGCTGTACCGCATGGAGACCTTTTTGTATTTTCCATTTCCGTCAGATTTGTGAGTCATCATTTTCGTCTGTAAAGACGTGTTTTTTTTTGTTATAATGTAATAGTCATGCTCTATTAAACTTCTCTTATTTTCTCCAGCACTTTGAATGGGATGTGTGCCAGGGATACTGATCTGTAATTTTAGCTTTACCACCATCACCTTCTTTTTAAACATCGGAATTAAATTTTCTGTATTCATGGAGTCTTGTAATTAAATTATTTTTGTCTGTTTGTTGCAGATTTGTGCTAGTGGTACACTTAGTGCTGCAGCTCCTTCTGCAGTGCATTTGTATCAAATGAAACACATTGAGGACTTTGCCTGTATTGTGTCCAGATCAGATAGCATTTTCCTTACTCGATCAGCTTTTCTTTCAAAGCTTACTAGGCGAGTCAAAGTATGACCTTAATTTTTTCTTGTTCTGGCACTGAGCTTTGTTCTGTTTATAAACTGTTTCTGAGTTCTTCGTGTATATTTCATTCGTATATTTGGTCTTTTAATGACATTTTTTTTTTCCTGGGGTTGTCAGGTAACTTTGGCTCTCTTGTTATTGTTTTTACTGTAATCTCCAAGTCATGTTTATTGGGGTCGAGTCCTAGTTCCTGGCGCCTCATCTTAAGCTACAGTCAGCGGTAGCCTCATTGGCCCCCTCCTTCACACCTACTCTTGAAACTGTGTATTGAGTTTGTTTCTAATACTTTTTGATCTAGCTTAATCCACTTCTTTACCACCGCGAGACTGAAAAAGTATATTCCAACAATCCTTGTAACTCGTTTGTGTTTTATCTTCCATCGATGACCCTTTACACTTTGACTCGAATTTCAAAATAGTCCGTCCCTATCTGCTATATTATGCTCTCTGAATATTCTGTATGTCATAATGGTCTCCCCTAGTCTCTGTCTCTCCTGTCGTCAGGTACAATATATTTAGTATCTCATAACTATTCTCAGCCCCCGGAATAGCTTTGTTGCAGACCTCTGTGCTGGTTTATTCCCTTTGTTATAGATACTTGTCGATAGACACCTTGCTCGGTGAACGTGCATGTGTGTGTTTGTGTGTGCGCGCGCATATGTGTGTACATGTGTGTGTGGGCGCACTCGCCTAAGTGTGTATTGGAAGGATAAGGCATCTTGACCATCGATTATCTGGTGTAGTTACCCCTTCCTCTCTTGTGTGTGTGAGCTGTAGTAGACTCACTTTTACTCAGCACATTAAACACTTCACCAGTCCCCTTGGAGAATTGTCCTCCAGTAATAATCTTGCTGGCTTAAACTTTGAAATTCCTCTTATGAATCCTCTATCTTTAAGTAAGCCTGCAATTCTACCTTCACTTCCTCCACAGCATTCATGCAAATTTTATTCACAACCTGCAACGTATGTGTCAAAATCAATCTTATTATCGTAAATTTTAATATATATGCAGTCCAACTGAGAGTGTCAGCCTTGGAACCTGTCTTACAGTCTTTAATTTGATAACACTGTAACCTGTCAAATAGGCGTTGCAACCTTTCAAACATGCTTTAGTTTATTAACCTTGAAAACTGTCAGACTTGCAATAGTTGGTTAACCTTGGAACCTGCCAGTCTCGATTTGCTTCGTGGATCATTTTAAAACCTTTTGAATAGAGATTTCTGAGGCTCCCTAAGCTCTTGGGACCCTCCCAGCAGATTCCTAAGCTGCATCAATGTAACCTACTAATTTCAACGTCACGTTACTGAAAAGACGAGGATCAGTAAAGACAGGGTCATGAGGGAAGGAACTGATCTTACGGCTATAAACCGTCTTTCGTGCAAGGCAACAAAGGGTGTATTACACAGGAAAGGGATGGTGTAGCACACAGGGGGTTTTAAGAGGAAAGGAGTTGTGAAGAGAGGGACAGAGAGAGAGAGAGAGAGAGAGAGAGAGAGAGAGAGAAGATACACTGATAAACACACAGATAGGCAGAGCTCGCAAACGAAATCGAAAAACAGAGTTATGTACATTATACAAAAACAGGGCGTGGTACAAGGATAATGAGTTTGCTGAAGTAATTTTTTTGGCCTTGCAACAGTTAGTTCACTATGGATCGATTAACAATTAGTGTAGAGTAAAATAAAAAAAAATATTCTACACTGCTTATAGAGTAGACCATAAGCAAGACTGATGATAAACGAGAATGTATTTGAAAGTCTGAAGGTACATAAATCGAATAAAAAAATAACTCGAAAGTAAAGTAACTTTGAAGAATTGAATTATTACTATTATATTGCTCATGGTATTCAGCGAATGGGGAATAAAAGATAATCATGCTTAATCCGAGTTAGGTAACTGTTGCTCAAATTCCTTGAATCAAGATTCCTTCACCAGAAGGAATAATTGGCCCCTTGAAGGGGCCAATTATTAGAGAGAGCCGGCACTTTTCTTCATTACCTCGACATTCCATGACGAAAGTTGAAATACACGCAAGAAGCTTACCATGAATCATCAGGTAACTCATCTGAGTGTGGTCTACCCTCAGACCAGTGTGTGCCGTCTCCCAACATGACATAGTGGGATATGACCAAAAATAAAGCCACGCCATTTACTGTACTATAGTGACCTTTTCTTAAGCCAGCAACATCATCATTTTGAAAATGCTTCCATTATCCAAAGGCAGAAGATCAAATCCTGGAATAATTTCAAAAGCGATAAAAACAGTTCATTCTATTTGAGCTTGTTGGCGTGTAGCAAACTTTTTTAATGGAACTTCAGGCTTCTTACTACTTTATAATTGAAAAAATGGTAGGATACAACAAACATAATTCACTTACTGTAAGAGGTCACCCTAAAACTTCCAACACCAGAGGGTGCTATGAGTTACTGTGTCCATGATATTTTCTGATGCCATAGCAGAGACCTTGTAGATTTGCAATCTCGTCATCATTCAATATCAATAGCTTTTGGGCTACAGGTACTGTGAGGCTTCCAGTAAAACATTCAAAAGGAAAAAAATAATAATCACAGCAGTCAACAGTTCATCATATACGTGATGTAATGACATACTATTATTATAAACTTACAGCAGTAACTGTGAACACTTTTCACTTAGTCTCTGGAGCCCCTGCAGCTGGCGGAGGCCCATAGGCTTAGGCCCTAATCCGGCCCTGGTAGAGGGAAAAATATTATCCAGAGGTCTGTGACACAGTGACCAACAAGATACATCCATAAGAGCACTTATGAGGTCGTCTCAGAGGACTGTTCGACTTCCACACGACTCTTTGAAGGAGATATACGTATCTTTGTAGTATAATTAATATATTCATGAAAAACTCTAAACCAGTATGGGTCATTCATTTACAATATGATGACCAGAGAGCATGGACAACCACCTATCAGGGGACGGAAAGACTTAGTGAACCCCTAATTGAGAGGGGTCCTCTATTAATCAAGGTACACTGGTCACACCACACTATCCCCCCTCCTCTCCCGTCCCAAGATCCAGCACTCAACCATGAAACAGATAGTGTGAGGTGCACTACATACACGAAACTAAGCATTACAGAGCAGAACTGAACGCATGGAGCATAAAAGGAGGTGCAGCATGTCACAGAACCCAGAAATCTCTTTATCAAAAGTTGATTAAGTTCATGAAGAGGATTATTATTTTTCATTTCGTGTCGCTTGAATTTTGTGCTCGTGTGATGGGAACACCAGTGAAATATAGGATGAAACAGACATGGAAAAGTAAAGGGAAGAAATATTAGTTTAAAAATTTTCACTTTCTTCGGTACCTTTTCATTTTATTATAATGACTTTCATTAATTGTTGAAAGATGTCGCCTAATATATCTAGTATTTCTCTCTCTCTCTCTCTCTTCTCTCTCTCTCTCTCTCTCTCTCTCTTATATATATATATATATATATATATATATATATATATATATATATATATATATATATATATATATATATATATATATATATATATATATATGCACTAAATATATGTGTGTGTGTACGCGTGTGTGTGTTTGCAATCGAGAATCATGTTTCAGAATGAAATTTAGATGTGAAAAATGGAAAGTAGTATTTATGCATTTAACAGAAAGAGTAAAGCGAGAAGAGATTCATAATACGTATTAAGTGATATTTTTAATGAATTCTGAAGTTGGTGAATGAAACTTAAGTACGGGTGTAAGTTAAGAGAGGGAGGCGCTGCTGTGTGTTGTACAGTACGTTAATACCTTGTTTACCACCTTGCTACTCTCTTTATTTATTATTAATGAAATATTTTAGTAAAAAAACTGATAATATCAATACATAAATGATTACATCCTAGAGGTAAATTGATGTTTGTGTTGGCTCAGGATTTTAATTAAAATTTCCTATGAAGAATATTGTTTAACAATTGGAAACAAAACCCCATTTTATTTACCGTGTATTTTTTGTATAGAAGTAATCCAGATGTTTGTGTTTATTTTATTGGGCAATATTTACGTCAACTGCTCCGTGCAGTTAGGCGACAATTTATAGTTTACTGTGCATAATAATAATGTGGGTTTTGCAAAATGCATTGTTCTTTTGTGGGAAAATTAGTATAAATATTTTTATTTCTGGGAGGGGAGGAGAGTTGTTCAAAATTTTTACTCCAGCCGTTCAGTTTTTACTAATG
Organism: Cherax destructor; assembly: GCA_009830355.1. Lineage (NCBI taxonomy): Eukaryota > Metazoa > Arthropoda > Malacostraca > Decapoda > Parastacidae > Cherax > Cherax destructor. The sequence continues at coordinate 41,147 of WNWK01004093.1, forward strand.
TAAATTTTACAGTATTAAATGAGAGGTTGCAATAGAGACAGTTATATTTAGGGATTATGGGAAAAGAAATTTTCGTAACTAACCTAACCTAGCAATTAACTCAAAATCTAAGTTAGGTTACATTAGGTTGCTTTCTTGTTTTTGTGGTTACCAAGAAAAAAAATTTCATCCATAGGCCCAGCGTATAATATTTCACTTGCACATCCAACTTATTGTTGGAGAAGTTTCATAATAGTCTATATTTTCCGGGGAGCTAGATTAAATACTGACCATTTCATTATACTGTTTATTTCTTTTCAATTTTATTTAGCTATTTAAAGAGTAATTTGTTTAAATTAGGCTTCTTGGTACCCACTCAGCACCATCGTGTTTATAATGGAAAATTTTGAATTATTTTTTATAGATATAAGCTTCATAGATGCAGTAGCTGCTATAAAATATCACATAGCTAAAATACCAAAAGACATTTACATTCATTTGTATCATTTATTTATTTTTTTAGTTTGCAATATTTAGATAAAAATCGAATTTAAATTACATGGGTTTATAAATTTCAGGTTTGGAATGAAAGGGATTGAAAAAACTCGGACGAATGAAAACCTGGGAGTGTGAAAGAAGTTAAATAGTAAAAAAAAAATAGAAAGAAGCTCAAGGAGCAGCGATATAAATATATGGATTTTCGACTGACTTTGCGAATGTAGAGGTATGTGTTAAGTGCAGGAAATGTTAGTTTTTCCCAGTATGTGTGCAAGAAGGAAAGTGGTTAATTTATACAAAGGAAAATGGGATAGCAAAGTGTGCCTGTTGATAGTGTTGTGATAATGTTGAGAGAGAGAGAGAGAGAGAGAGAGAGAGAGAGAGAGAGAGAGAGAGAGAGAGAGAGAGAGAGAGAGAGAGAGAGAGCATTAGTGCATAAACACCTCGATCATTTATAAAAGGAAGGGGATGTGCGAGTAATGTATTTTCATTTCAACTTGTAAATAATACTGTTGCATACATGATCTTTTAAAAAGGTTTGTATTAGCAAGGAGTGCGAGGGACATTTCATGTATAGAATATGTAGTAAGTTATTGAAAGGTTTAAACTAAATTTATGAGGAGAACGAAGCACGGATTAGGATGTGTCGGAGAGTAGTACATTGTTTTCTAGAGGTCGTGTGCCTTGGAAAACAATGTGCGAGTTGCCGTTGATTTTCAGGGTGTATATAGGCGGACTGGAAGAGTGTTAGGGAGATGTGAGGTCTTAAGAACGAATTTTATATAAAAGGGAAATCACAATTGCTGCGTTCCTGGGAGATTCTTAAGAGACACTAACAAGAACATAATACCTGGGTGTAATAATTATACACAAGCGTAGAACAAAACTTTTTTTCGAGAAATGTCTCGATAAACGTTTTGCTCTGTATTTGTCTATTTCAGCTAATCTCCACACTATACGCTTTACCTTCAAAAATAGTATGTTGCAAATAAATGAGGGCAAAGAAAAAGTTGATAAAAATACTTTGAACAAATTTAAGGAAAGCGACCTTGGTGGGGCGGAACGGACCAGTGCTTTAGCACACTGGCCTGCTAGTTATTAAACTCTCCTGCCATAGGTTCGAGCCTCACCCGTCCGTGATAAGAGGTAAGACTGGAAGTAAGGTATGAGAAAGAAGCGAATGAATGAAGATACTTAAGGGTGATATATCATTAGAAGGGTTTATAATAGATGAAATTAATCGCACAATAGACGAGAGAAAGATATCGGAATATTGAAGTATCTTCAGAATTAAACAAATTTGCTGCTGAATGAAAAAATAACGTATCAGATTCTATCGGTGCTAGTCCGTTTGTATTGGTATGAAGTATGAGCTGAAGCGTAGCAACTTTAAAGAGAAGGTTGGACGCTATTTAAATGCCGTATATGTGATCAGTGTGGCGTGAATATTTTGAAGAGAAGGAATAAGAATATTAGAAGCTAGTTTGGCAGTAAGATTTGTGTAACTCACCCATGAGAAGAGGGGTTCTTGAGATGGTTTTATTATTCAGAAAGAATGCAACAATATAAGTTGATTAAGAATGTGTATAAATCTGGAACGTCAGAGAAAGGGATGGAAGGGAGGCTGTAAAAAAATCATTGACCTGAAGGAGCTTGACAATTCTGCAGGTGTCTGTGAGCGTATTTAAGTGGATGAAATGGCTTGTTACTGATAGGTATGAAAGTAAAGACACAGCGAAAAGTTGTCCCACGGAAGATTATTCTCCAGTTTCTGTCAGTATCTTCATGATTTAAATAGAGGCAAATGGTTTAATGGATTATACATGGCATTAAACAAATATGTGGCCTGTATTAACTAATGCATGTTGCTCAACATAGATCTTTAGTTATACGAAAGCAGCAGTATTTTATCTATGAAGGAAATCAGCGAAAGTGGTTAACTATAACTAGGTTTTAGAGGCGAGATTTACAGTGCCTCTAATAGAAGAAATGAAGGTATGGATCGTTGGGTCATCCTTGTCTCAGTATACATGTCCAGTTTGGTAGACAACAATTCGTAAGTTGAAGACGAAAACATTCATGTTTAAGACTAGCGGATGCCAAAATATCTGCCAAACTCAGCTTCAAGTTTAACCTTGTGAAAGCTGCGTCTATCACGTTAGCAGTGAACTGTCTGTGTGCAATAAATTAAATCTGACCTTAAAGTCTTTTGGCATCGGTGTCTCCGCGAGCAACGGAAGAATGTCGTACAAGTGACTTACACGATTTAATGTGATGTTGGAGACAAGTTTCGCCCTCGACAACTCTCAAATGTGGTGGCTACCTTCTAATTTTCTCCTTCACGTCACTCTCTTTCTTATCCAGGAGTGTAATACAATTTTGGTTTAGTATCCATCACCATTTTGATTTCCTTTAATTTTTCCCAATTTTCCTAATTTCCCGTTTTATTGTCTAGGAAAAATTTCCAGTACAGTGCTTTTTTCCGATCACTAGACAGTAGACAGCCAACAAAAGTATTTTTGCACGAACCATAGGAGTGTGTATGTGTGTATGTGTGTGTGTGTGTTTGGGTAGAGAGAGAGAGAGAGAGAGAGAGGTAGACATAATTTGCAACTTCGATTCACTGGTCGATACCCATCATTATCAGGGACTAAAGTTATTCCTCCTCAACAGCTACACATGGCGTTGTATAGAAGTATCCTGGATATATATATCTCTCTCTTTCTCTCATACACATTCCCACACTCTGCTGCGCTGTTTTTTTCTGTATTTTTTCGTCTCAGGCTCTTTCTCTATCTCTGTGCCGCTCTGCCTCGCTCTCTGCATATATCAGTTTGTCTCTCTGTCACTCTCTCTCGTGAAATTTGCATCACAGAATCAGACATGCGTTGCACAACAGGGGAATTGACTTCAAGGCAGAATTTAAAGTTTAGTTGCATTTTCCTGGGTTAATGCTACGATATATTGCCCGAGGCTCTTCATTTATTAATTTTTCGGTACTATTTTCTCCATGGCAAATGGTTAAAATTTAATTCCCTTCATCCTTGGTGATTTTTTTTAATAAGAAATCTGTAGTGTATCGGGCTTAATTAATGTTACGTGTAAAAAATAAAACTGGAACCGCCACATTAATCTTGCACGGTAAACCCCCTAGTTAAACCTCCACGTTAAAGGTTCATGTTAAATTTCCACGTTAATAAATTTCGTTTATCATCTATCCGTAAAAGTAACGGAAAAGCCTCTTCGTTAATCTCCTGCAATAACCAGATTATAATCCTAAAGGATAAAACACGTTAAACCTTCACGCTAAAAGCTCTCTGATAAACTTAATTCGTAAAGCTGATTATGGGTGCAGATGTCAGTTTAGAATTAGTTATTTATTCTTAAATTGCATTTATATTTATATTTGTTACATATTTGAGTTTTCCCTGAAGCAAAATTATTCTTTTCTCTGAGGATGAGGGTCCCCAAGAAAGTTGCAGAGGTGGTACCTCCATATATTATATATATATTTGTTTTTTTCTTTTTCTTTTTCAACAAGTCGGCCGTCTCCCACCGAGGCAGGGTGACCCAAAAAGAAAGAAAATCCCCAAAAAAGAAAATACTTTCATCATCATTCAACACTTTCACCACACTCATACATAATCACTGTCTTTGCAGAGGAGCTCAGATACGACAGCTGAGAATAGTCCCTCCCAGCTGTCACTATCCCAGACCCCTCCTTTAAAGTGCAGGCATTGTACTTCCCATTTCCAGGACTCAAGTACAACTAAATCAATTAACTGGTTTCCCTGAATCCCTTCACAAAATGTTACCCTGCTCACACTCCAACAGATCGTCATGTCCCAAAAACCATTCGCCTCCATTCACTCCTATCTAACACGCTCACACATGCTTGCTGGAAGTCCAAGCCCCTCGCCCACAAAACCTCCTTTGCCCCCTCCCTTCAACCTTTTCTAGAACGACCCCTACCCCGCCTTCCTTCCCCTATAGATTTATACGCTCTCCAAGTCATTCTACTTTGATCCATTCTCTCTAAATGACCAAACCACCTCAACAACCCCTCATCAGCCCACTGACAAATACTTTTAGTAACTCCACACCTTCTCCTAATTTCCACATTCCGAATTTTCTGCATAATATTTACACCACACATTGCCCTTAGACAGGACATCTCCACTGCCTCCAGCCTCCTCCTCGCTGCAGCATTTGCAACCCATGCTAAACACCCATATAAGAGTGTTGGTACCACTATACTTTCGTACATTCCCTTCTTTGCCTCCATGGATAACGTTTTTTGTCTCCACATATACCTCAACGCACCACTCACCTTTTTTCCTTCATCAATTCTATGGTTAACCTCATCCTTCATAAACCCATCCACTGACACATCAACTCCCAAATATCTGAAAACATTTACTTCTTCCATAATCCTCTCTCCAATGTGATATCCAATATTTCTTTATTTAAATCGTTTGATACCCTCATCACCTTACTCTTATCTTTGTTCACTTTGAACTTTCTACCTTTACACACTCTCCCAAACTCGTCCACTAACCTTTGTAACTTTTCTTTAGAATCTCCCATAAGCACAGTATCATCAGCAAAAAGTAACTGTGTCAACTCCCATTTTGCATTTAATTCCCCATAATTTAATCCCACCCCTCTCCCCAACACCCTAGCATTTACTTCTTTTAGAACCCCATCTATATATATAATAAACAACCATAGTGACATTACACATCCCTGTCTAAGACCTACTTTTACCGGGAAGTAATCTCTCTCCTACACACCCTAACCTGAGCCTCACTATTCTCATAAAAACTCTTTACAGACTTCAGTAACTTACTACCTATTCCATACACTTGCAACATTTGCCACATTGCTCCCCTATCCACTCTATCATATGCCTTTTCCAAATCCATAAATGCAATGAAAACTTCTCTACCTTTATCTAAATACTTTTCACATATATGCTTCACTGTAAACACTTGATCTACACATCCCCTACCCACTCTAAAGCCTCCTTGCTCATTTGCAATCCTACACTTTGTCTTACCTCTAATTTTTTCAATAATAACCCTGCCATACACTTTACCTGGTATACTCAGTAAACTTATTCCCCTATAATTTTTACACTCACTTTTACCCCCCTTCCCTTTATATAAAGGAACTATACATGCTCTCTGCCAATTCCTAGGTACCTTCCCCTCTTTCATACATTTATTAAACAAAACTACCAACCACTCCAGCACTATATCCTCCCCTGCTTTTAACATTTCTGTCATGATCCCGTCAGTTCCAGCTGCTTTACCCCCTTTCATTCTATGTAATGCCTCACGCACCTCCCCCACACACATCCTGCTCTTCTTCACTCCTAAACGATGTTGTACCTCCCTGGCCAGTACATGAAATTACCGCCTCCCTTTTTTCCTCAAAATATTCCCACCATCTACCCAATACCTCCAGCTCCCCATCTACTAACTCCCCTACTCTGTTTTTAACTGACAAATCCATTCGTTCCCTAGGCTTTCTTACCTTGTTTATCTCCAAAAAAATTTCTTGTTTTCAGCAAAATTTCTTGACAGAGCCTCTCCCATTCTTTCATCCGCTCTTCTTTTGCACTCTCTCACCACTCTCTTCACCTTTCTTTTACTCTCCATATACTCTGTTCTTCTATTAACACTTCTGTTTTGTAAAACCTCTCATAAGCTACATTTTTCTCTTTTATCACACCCTTTACTTCTTCATTCCACCACTCACTCCTCTTTCCTCCTGCACCCACCCTCCTATAGCCACAAACTTCTGCTCCAAATTCAAATACTGCATTTTTAAAACTATCCCAACTCTCTTCAACCCCCCCACTACTCATACTTGCACTAGCCCACCTTTCTGCCAATAGTTGCTTATATCTCACCCTAACTTCCTCCTCCCTTAGTTTATACACTTTTACCTCTCTCTTACTTGCTGTTGCCATTTTCTTTTTGTCCCATCTACTTTTTACTCTAACTGTAGCTACAACCAAATAATCATCTGATATATCCGTTGCCCCTCTATAAACATGTACATCCTGAAGCCTACCCATCAACCTTTTATCCACCAATACATAATCCAACAAACTACTTTCCTTACGTGCTATATCATACCTTGTATATTTATTTATCCTCTTTTTCATAAAATATGTATTAATTATTACCAAACCTCTTTCTACACATAGCTCAATTAATGGTTCCCCATTTACATTTACCCCTGGCACCCCAAATTTACTTACTACTCCCTCCACAACATTTTTACCCATTTTAACATTAAGATCCCCAACCACAATTACTCTCTCACTTGGTTCAAAACTCCCCACACACTCACTCAACATTTCCCAAAATCTCTCTCTATCTTCTACATTTCTCTCTTCTCCAAGTGCATAAACACTTACTATAACCCACTTTTCACATCCAACCTTTATTTTACTCCACATAATCCTTGAATTTATACATTTATATTCCCTCTTTACCTGCCATAACTGATTATTCAACATTATTGCCACTCCTTCTTTAGCTCTAACTCTATTTGAAACCCCTGACCTAATCCCATTTATTTCTCCCCACTGAAACTCTCCTACCCCCTTCAGCTTTGTCTTACTTAAAGCCAGGACATCCAGCTTCTTTTCATTCATAACATCTACAAACATCTCTTTCTTATCATTCGCACAACATTCACGCACATTCAAACATCCCACTTTGACGGTTTTCTTCTGTTTCTATTTAGTAAGCTATACAGGAAAAGGGGTTACTAGCCCATTGTTCCCGGCATTTTAGTTGACTTTTACAACACGCATGGCTTACGGAGGAAAGATTCTTATTCCACTTCCCCATGGATATGAAAGGAAAAGCAATAAGAACAAGAACTATTAAAATAAAATCAAAGAAAACTCAGATGAGTGTGTATACATAGACGTGTACATGTTTGCGTAGCGTGACCTAAGTGTAAGTAGAAGTAAGAAGACGTACCTGAAATCTTGCATGTTTATGAGACAGAAAAAAAAGACACCAGCAATCCTACCATCATGTAAAACAAATACAGGCTTTCGTTTTACACTTCACTTGGCAGGACGGTACTACCTCCCTGGGTGGTTGCTGACTATATATATATATGTCGTGCCGATTAGGTAAAACTGGTCAATTAGCAAGAACTCATCTAAAATAAAGTCCTTTCTAAAATTTTCTCTTATACGTTTAAAGATATATTTTTTTTCATTTATGTTAATGTAAGAATTTATAATTTTGTATCAAGAGAAACTTTGAAAACCTACCTAACCTTATTACAACAAGCGCAATTATATTTAGCCTAACCAAACTAACAAGAACTAGTAAGGAAATAGAAGAAAACCCAGAGGGGTGTGTGTATATATGCTTGTACATGAATGTGTAGTGTGAGCTAAGTGTAAGTAGAAGTAACAAGACATACCTGAAATCTTGCATGTTTATGAGACAGAAAAAAGACACCAGCAATCCTACCATCATGCAAAACAATTACAGGCTTCCGTTTTACACTCACTTGGCAGGACGGTAGTACCTTCCTGGGTGGTTGCTGTCTACCAACCTACTACCTACAATATATATATATATATATATATATATATATATATATATATGAGTGTGAGTGTGTACTCATCTAGTTGTGGTTGCAGGGATCGAGTCATAGCTCCTGGCCCCGCCTCTTCACTGGCCGCTACTGGGTCACTCTCCCTGCGCCTTGAACTTTATCATAACTCTTCTTAGAGTTATGAATTGTTCCTGCCTCAACTTCTTCGCTTCCCAAACTATTCCACTTCCTGACTACTCTGTGACCGAAGAAATACTTTCTAACATCCCTGTGATTCATCTGAGTCTTCAACTTCCAACTGTGACCCCTTGTTGCTGTGTCCCATCTCTGGAACATTCTATCTCTGTCCACCTTGTCAATTCCTCTCAATATTTTTATGTCGTTATCATGTCCCCCCTATCTCTCCTGTCCTCCAGTGTCATGTCGATTTCCCTTAATCTCTCCTCGTAGGACATACCCCTTATCTCCGGGACTAGACTTGTTGTAAACCTTTTCACTTTTTTCTAGTTTCTTTACGTGCTTGGCTAGGTGTGGGTTCCAAACCTGTGCTGCATACTCCAATATGATTCCTTATTAAGATGGCGGAATGCTGTTCTTAGGTTTGCTAGGCGCCCGTATGCTGCAGCAGTTATTTGGTTGATGTGCGCCTCAAGAGATGTGCCTGGTGTTATACTCACCCAAATATCTTGTTCCTTGAGTTAGGTTTATAGTCTCTGGCCCCCTAGACTGTACTCCGTCTGCGGTCTTCTTTGCCCTTCCCCAATCTTCAGGACTTTGCACTTGGTGGGGTTGAACTCCAGGAGCCAATTGCTGGACGAGGCTTGCAGCCTGTCCAGATCCCTTTGTAGTTCTGCCTGGTCCTCGTCCGATTGAATTCTTCTCATCAACTTCACATCATCTGCAAACAGGGACACTTCGGAGTCTATTCCTTCCGTCAGTCCTAGGACTGACCCCTGTGGAACCCCACTCGGCACAGGCGCCCATTCTGACACCTCGCCACGTACCATGACTCGCTCCTGTCTTCCTGACAGGTATTCCCTGATCCATTGCAATGCCTTCCCTGTTATCCCTGCCTGGTCTTCCAGCTTTTGCACTAATCTCTTGTGTGGAACTGTGTCAAACGCCTTCTTACAGTCCTTTAAAATGTAATCTACCCACCCCTCTCTCTCTTGTCATACTCCTGTCACCCTGTCATAGAACTCCAGTAGGTTTGTGACACAGGATTTCCCGTCCCTGAAACCGTGTTGACCATCGTTGATAAGCTCATTTCTTTCTAGGTGCTCCACCACTCTTCTCCTGATAATCTTCTCCATGACTTTGCATACTATACATATCAGTGACACTGGTCTGTAGTTTAGTGATCATGTCTGTCTTCTTTTTTTAAAAATTGGGACTACATTTGCTCTCTTCCATACCTCAGGTAATCTCCCTGTTTCGATAGATGTGTTGAATATTATTGTTAGGGGTACACATAGCGCCTCTGATCCCTCTCTCAGGACCCATGGAGAGATGTTGTCCGGCCCCTTCGCCTTTGAGGTATCTAGCTCACTCTTCCTCGGTTGCATGTATTGTGTCCAACACTTGGTGGTGTACCCCACTTCGCCGTCTTTCTGGAGTCCCTTCTGTCTCCTCTGTGAACACTTCTTTGAATCTCATGATGAGTTCCTCACATAATTCGCAGTCGTTTCTTGTGATCTCTAATCCTTCCTTCCTTAGCCTGATCTCTTGGTCCTTGACTGTTGTTTTGCTCCTGATATGTCTGTACAACAGCTTTGGGTCAGATTTGGCTTTCGCTGCTATGTCATTTTCGTATTGTCGTTGGGCCTCCCTTTTTACCAGTGCTTATTCATTTCTGCCTCTACGACTGCTCTCCTTATTCTCTTGGGTCCTTTGCCTTCTATACTTCTTCCATTCTCTAGCACACTTGGTTTTAGCCTCCCTGCACCTTTGGGTGAACCACGGGCTCATCCTGGCTTTTGCATTATTCCTGTTACCCTTGGGTACAAACCTCTCCTCAGCTTCCTTGCCAGTTCTCTGTCCCACTGAACCCCGTTCAGGAAGTTTTTAATGCCCACCTAGTCCTCTTTCTTGTAGTTTGGCTTCATTCGTCCAGCCCTTCCTGCTTTCCCCACCACTTGTTAATCTACTTTGTATTCGAAACTTAAAACCACATGATCACTGGCCCCAAGGGGTCTTTCATATGTGATGTCCTCAATATCTGCACTACTCAAGGTGAATATTAGGTCCAGTCTCGCTGGTTCATCCTCTCCTCTCTCTGTGGTAGTGTCTCTTACGTGTTGGTACATGAAGTTTTCCAGTACCTCCTCCATCATCATGAGCCCTTCTGGCCACTTCAGCCAGTGTGTCAACCATCACTCTATTACTCTCATCATACGCTTGCCTTGGCCTGCTGCTATTCTGTGGTGGGTTATACATCACTGCAATTACCACCTTGGGACGTCCAGACTGAAGCGTTCCTACTATGTAATCTCTTGCTTCTCCTCTGTCTCCTCTCTCCAGCTCATCAAAATCCCATCGGTTTTTGATCAGCAGTGCCACTCCTCCACCCTCAGGATCTGATATCCCGTTGGAAAGATGGCATCTGCTATCATACCTGTCAGCTTGGTTTCTGTGAGATCTATGATGTCCGATGATGCCTCTTTGACTCTTTCGTGCCACTCCTACCACTTATTTGTTATTCCGTCAGCGTTGGTGCACCATACCATCAGTTTCCTCTCCAACACTGGTGTTTTGGGGGGTCTGTGGGGGTGGGGAACCTGGCAGTGTAATGCGGATTCTATAGCGGAGTGTTGGGTGGGGGATTGTGGTTTGTGTTGGGATAACGTGATTGGTTGTGGGGTTCTGGGGATGGTTCTGTGTGTGCTTGTTCTTGGTGCTCTGCCCTGATCTGGGTGTCCTCTGCTGATTCTGTCCTTGTCTCTCCTCCTAGCTCCTTTCGCTTTTGTGTCCTCTCCCTCAGCTGTTTTTGTTCTGTCTCTATCTAGGAACACTCTCTTGTTTTCTGCCGATTCCTTTAACAGTGGTTTCTCTTGGTGGATCCTATTTCACACTGTTTCTGTCCTGAAAATCAGCTTGATTGGTCGTTTTCTCCCCTTCACTTACCCCCTATTCTCTGAAAATTTACAATCTTGGACATGTCCTCTTCACCTATTTCTGTGATGATGTTCTCAATCTCCTTTCTGCCTGCCGTCTTTCAGTGTGTGTCCTTCCCTCGCTCTCCTGGAGCCCATGAATAAACACTGACTTCGCCCTCTCCTCCCATTGCCTTTCCCTCTGTGCTTCTGGTTCCTGTCTGTACATGGCCATTTTCTCCCTTATTTTTTTCCTGTAGCATTTGACCTATTTCCCTCTCTACCTGCACCCAGCTGCTCTCCCCCTTCACTCCTTGGCCCTGCTTGGTAGGCTGATAGGGCCTTATCGTAAGTTATATCTCCTTCCTTCGCATTGGGCCCCTCGTTCAGTAGGGTTGTACCAGCTTCAGAGGCTGTGTCTTCTCTGGTCAGTACCCCTGTAACCCACTTCAGCCTGTTTACCTCATATTCTAGGACCCTTATCCTGGCTACTGCAGCTTCGACTTGTGACTCCCAAGTGTGTGTGTATGTTTGTTAGTTACCATTTTGTCCTAGGCACATGTCGATTAGACACTAGGCCTGTTGTATGTATGTATGTGTGTGTGTGTGTGTGTGTGTGTGTGTGTGTGTGTAACGAAACACTTCGAAATGTTTCGGCCCCGCCGGGAATTGAACCCGAGCCCTCCGTGCGTGAAGCAAGAGCGCTAGCCACCATGCCATCGGGGCGTGGGGTGTGTGTGTGTGTGTGTGTGTGTGTGTGTGTGTGTGTGTGTGTGTGTGTGTGTGTGTGTGTGTGTGTGTGTTATACTGTTTAGCAGTATTAAATAAGAGAAATACATTTAAAAAGAACCTTCTGCACAGTATTGTTGATTATTTGGTCTCTGTCCATTAAGGTATTTGTTGATTTGGATGTTTCTTGATTTGGGTATGTGTTGTTTTGTGTGATGTGTACCTAGGTGTCTGTTGATTTGGGTGTCAGTTGATCTGGATGTCTCTTCATACGAGTGTTTATTGATATGGGTGTCTATTCATTTGGTTGTCCTGGTTGAGGCCTCGTCTGATTAATGGGTATGCTGATTATGCAATTTGTTTAGTAAAGTTTAAGTCCTATAAACATACTCTATAAATTCTTCTATGTGGTGGAATGAATTTCATGTACGATCTTCCAAAGTGCTTTCAAGTAACTTTTCAGTGTTAGGGAATTTATTTATTACTAAGTATGATAGCTTCAGGAATTTTACGCATATTTTACAATCAAAGAGTTAATGACCTACCTAGGGTGTCTTATGTGTGGATCATTTAGAGCAAAGATTTGTGGAGACTCGATAATCCGTCTATATTCGACCAAAGAAACATAATGTGTATTCGCATCCTGTGATTTATTTATCAGCTAGTAGTGATACAGGGTTTGCTCTCTTTCGTTTGTTTTAAACTGTCTATTGCCTGTTTATTGAAAACAACGAGACACGTTGCAGAACAAGCTGTTATTGGGGCAACCGTTTGGTTCATCGTAGAGCTTGTTCACGTGTCTGTTTGTTGTTGCTGTCTTGAGGCACCTCATGAAGTTGGCCTAGGTAAAGCACCATGGGTTAGCTGACCTTGAACATGAAAGTAAGGATTCTGATATCTCTCTGATACCGAAACGAATTAGATCGTGCGATTCTCTGCCCTCCCGTAGAAGGTAGCAAACATGAGGGCGGAGGCATGCAGTCTAAAAGACTGAAGCCTACCGAAAGTGAGAGGTAAATCTGTCAAATAGCGTTTTGCTGCCACTGCTTACTCAGTCTCTTTTATCTCCTTTACTCTGTCCTCTGTCTCCCTGTATTCTCTCCCTCTCTCTTTACCTCTCCTCTCACCCCTTCTCTAGTTGGAATTTTCTCTTTTGTCAATCTGTCCACTCCTTTCCCCTCCCTCTTCCAACGGACAACTGTAAATGCCAGCTCCATTTTCCATTAACCTACTGAGATAGTTTCTCTCCCCTTTCGTAGGAATGAATTAGCTTTACAAATTAGCAATGAGCTTTTCCTGGTCGTAGGGTGAGGACAACGGCATCAGCCTACCCATAACAGACAGAAGTAAACATCAGGCCAAAAAGTTGGGTGTTTGAAGCGCTTGGTTTAATAGGGACAATGAAGGTCTATTTAATTTAATCAGTGGTGTATGTGCGCGGTGGTTGAAGTGGTACTACAGGGGAAGAGAGGTAGGGAGCCTGTATAGGTGTGTTGTGGTGAGTGTAAGTGGTGTTGTTTGGGAGTAAGGGATGAGATGACAGTGTAGGTGTGTTGTGGTGATTTAAGTGGTGTGTTGTGGTGAGCGTAAATGGTGTGTTGTGGCGAGTGTAAGTAGTATATTATGGTGAGTGTAAGTGGTGGTGTTGGGGAATAAGAGATGAAGAGGTACTGTAGATGTGTTGTGGTGAGTGTGTACACTCACCACAACACATGGTGTTTCTGGGGAGTGAGGGATGGGAAGGTAGTGTTGTGGCGAGTGTACATGGTGTTTCTGGGGAGTGAGGGATGGGTAAGGTAGTGTTGTGGCGAGTGTAAGTGATTTTGTTTGAAAAAAGAAATGAAGAGGTAGTGAGTTATTTTTTAAAAGTGGTTGAAATTACTCTTGGTAATATATGTAATGAAAATGGTTCTTTAGGATGATGAGATGGTAGTGCCATATTGTCTGGATGTTGAGATGGTAGTGCCATATTGTCTGGATGTTGAGATGGTAGTGCCATATTGTCTGGGTGTTGAGATGGTAGTGCCATATTGCCTGGATGTTGAGATGGTAGTGCCATATTGTCTGGATGTTGAGATGGTAGTGCCATATTGTCTGGATGTTGAGATGGTAGTGCCATATTGTCTGGGTGTTGAGATGGTAGTGCCATATTGCCTGGATGTTGAGAAGGTAGTGCCATATTGCCTGGATGTTGAGATGGTAGTGCCATATTGCCTGGATGTTGAGATGGTAGTGCCATATTGCCTGGATGTTGAGATGGTAGTGCCATATTGCCTGGATGTTGAGATGGTAGTGCCATATTGTCTGGATGTTAAGATGGTAGTGCCATATTGAATAGATGTTGAGATTGTACTGCAATATTTTCTGGATGTTGAAGTGGTAGTGCCATATTGTCTGGATTTCTATGTAGCAGAATAATTCACCATGTCTGGATGGTCTTACTGATGAAGTTTGTTCCTAAACTTAGAGAAATGTCATCCTGACTTAACGTATCTCATTGCTAGATAAACAGCAATTGCTTTGACCACTGTCATTCTGACTTTGTAATGTTATTTAAGGTTACTGACTATGTATTATTATTAATGCAACATAGGAATCAAAGGTATAAAAACATAATTTTTATTTATTTTAAAATACTAGAATTATTTGTCAGAAAAAATACTGAATAGAAGAAAATTATGTGTGTACATGTGCGGCAACGCTCGCCTATGTGTGTGTACAAGTGCGGGGGCGCGTCAGACACATTGCACCGTTTCTAATATTATATTGCATTGTCTTGCCCTATTTAGCTACATCACAGTACCATTGTTGGCGCACTGCTGTGCTGCCGACCACCATTACGTTCACTCACGCTAAGTGCACCTATAAATATAATCTCAATTTACCTATTCAACCAAACAGCGTAGTAATATTGGCGCTGCATGTTTGGGATTGAATTTCCTTGGGACCCTCAAATAGCAATTATTTACATTTGTTGCTCTGTATGTCAGAAACTAATGTTCAAATGCATTTTTTTTTTTGCGTTATATAAGCTGACTTCCTTAAGAAATTATAAAAGTTGTAGTCTGTAATATCCGACATGAAAAAGGTGATGCAAAATAGTTACGAGATACAGAGGCAGGTTTCCTTACCTCTAGTGTCTTTTGCTCACCTAGTTGCAAATAGGTACCTGGTATGCTAGCCAATTGTTGTGGGTCGCACCCTGGGTAAGGGGTGGATCTACGCCTTAGGACTGGACATTGAAACAAGGTGAGGAAGGATATCAACTTTTTAGGCTGTTGATAAAACTGTGCAAAAATAAAAGACATGGTCACTGATGATGGTACTGTTGTTATAACGAAAGTTCTTTTAAAGTGTAATATATGAAAATTCAGTCCATCTGCTGTATAATGAGAAACATTTTTACGCTTTTCTCCTGAATAACATATTAGAGCATAAATCAGTTTCAGTTATAATTTATTAAAATACATTGTACCCTATTATATAATGTGTTCAAACACACTATCACAGAAAATGTATTTAAAAATGCATCAGTGTACTGTATACTGTGTATTGAATAATGTGTTAAAGCATACATCAGTGTACTGTATACTGTGTTGGAGCATACATCAGTGTACTGTATACTGGGTTAAAACATACATCAGTGTACTGTATACTGTGTTAGAGCATACATCAGTGTACTGTATACTGTGTTAGAGCATACATCAGTGTACTGTATACTGTGTTAGAACATACATCAGTGTACTGTATACTGTGTTAAAGCATACATCAGTGTACTGTATACTGTGTTAAAGCATACATCAGTGTACTGTATACTGTGTTAGAGCATACATCAGTGTACTGTATACTGTGTTAGAGCATACATCAGTGTACTGTATACTGTGTTAGAGCATACATCAGTGTACTGTATACTGTGTTAGAGCATACATCAGTGTACTGTATAATACTAGAATTTATATACACCTGTATTGCATGTTTTGAAACATACATTAGTCTTTAGTATTTACTAAAACATTCATTACTACACAATATAATGAGTTAAATCCTACAACAGTGCACTGTATAATGTATCAAATTACATATCGATGTGCTTTATAATTTATAACATATCAGTGTGCAATACAACTTATTAAAACATACATCAAGGTTCTGTTTTGTGTGTTAAACCATAAATGCTTACACATGTAGTTCTCTGAAGTGTTACAACTCCATGTCAGTCTCCTGTATATAGTGTTAAAATATTCCAGTCCAACCATGTATTATTATAATGTGTGTGTCTACTATTTTTTGTGTCAAAATGCGCCAGTATCTTGTTCATTAAATAAAATAACCTACGTCAGTATCCCATATGTTGTGTTAAAACCCATGTCAGTATCCCCTATGTTGTATTAAAACCCATGTCAGTATCCTCTATGTTGCGTTAAAACCCATGTCAGTATCCCCTATGTTGCGTTAAAACCCATGTAGGTATCCTCTATGTTGTGTTACAACCTATGTAAGTATCTTCTGTATTGCGTTAAAACTCGTGTAAGTATCCTGTGTTGTATTAAATCCCATGTAGGTATCCTCTTTTGTATGTTAAATCCCATGTAAATATCCTGTATGTTGTGTTAAAACATTCATCAGTTTGATAAAATGAAGTAGAGGATACCGACAATTATCAACAATCCCTCCAGCAAGGTATGCTTGCTCTCATGGAACTTTCAATACCTGAACTACGTATACAGGCATAGTGCAAACATGTCAGCCAGAAACCAGACGGCATTTCAACACACTCGTTTAATGTACCCACTACAGTACTCCAAAGAAAGAAGATTCATCACACTTCCACGCATCCGCCTGTCTCTTGTCTTTCTCGCCCACCGGCATTTATACCGGTATTTACGCAATTTTTATGCTCAGTCTCACTTGATAAAGATCCTAACAGATACAAACGATGTTTAAATAAATGCAATTATTTTTGAAAAAGGGACATTTTTTTCACAATGCAGTGTGTTAAAATTGCTAATCAGTCATCTGTATATTGTTTTTATTGGCAGGTCAGCCATCAACACGTGCTTAAACGCAAGACAATCATCAATATATTGTGCTTAAATATAGGTTAGTTACTCATCTGTATTCTGTATTAAAACGCACATCAGATTCTCTGTTTATTGTGTTAAATTCAGGTAGCCTTTTATACGAAGAAATAAAATACATTTACTATTGCATAATGTATAAGGACATAAAAACCACTCTATAGTATATACATCTCTCTCTCTCTCTCTCTCTCTCTCTCTCTCTCTCTAACCGGTGACCGAAAAAAAAGTGTGAAATCTTGAAAAATTATGCAGGCTCTTTTTGCAGTTTGCTATTGAAATCACAAAAAAAGGAGACAAAACAAGAAAAGCTAAGCATAAACGAATTTCACATAAAAAGGAGATGATGTAACTGTTGACAAGCATATTAAACAATTGATGTATATATATATATATATATATATATATATATATATATATATATATATATATATATATATGTCGTGCCGAATAGGTAAAACTTGCTATTTTGGCTTAAATAGTAACGCTCTTCTTGCCGAATAAAGAAGGCGGAAATTTTGTATGCAATAATTTCGCAAAAATCATTCTGAACCTAACGAGAAAAATATATTTCATTGTGTTTGTTTATTATTAAATTATTGGAAACTTATCTAAAACATATTTAGTTGGATTAAGCTAAATTAAATTGCGCTTCTTGTAATAAGGTTAGGTAAGTTTTCAAATTTTTTTGGGTACAAAATTATTATTTTTTTACATTAACATAAATGAAAAAATATATCTTTAAACGTATAGGAGAATATTTTAGAAAGGACTTAATATAAAATGAGTTCTTGTTAATTGTCCAATTTTAACTATTTGGCATGATATATATATATATATATATATATATATATATATATATATATATATATATATATATATATATATATATATATATATATATATATATATATAATTATATATATTTTAACACATCGGTCGTTTCCCACAAAGTAGAGTGGCCCGAAAAGAAAAAAATTCACCATCATTCACTGCATCACTGTCTTGACAGAGGCGCGATGCAACATCAACACCTCACTTTCATAGTGCAGGCACTGTACTTCACATCTCCAGAACTCAGGTCCGGCCTGCCGGTTTCCCTGAATCCCTTCATAAATATTACCCTGCTTACACTCCAACAGGACGTCAAGTCTCCATTCGCTCCTATCTAACATGCTCACGCATGCTTGCTGGAAGTCCAAGCCCCTCGCACACAAAACCTCCTTTACCTCCTCCCTCTAACATTTTCTAGGCCGACCTCTATCCCGCCTTCCTTCCACTACAGATTTATACACTCTCGAAGTAATTCTATTTTGTTCCTTCCTCTCAACATGTCTGAACACCTCAACAACCCCTCATCAGCCCTCTGGATAAGAGTTTTGGTAATCCCGCACCTCCTAATTTCCAAACTACTAATTCTCTGCATTATAGTCACATCACACATTGCCCTCAGGACATCTCCACTGCCTTCAGCCTTTTCCTTGATGCAACATTCACCACCCATGCTTCGTACCCGTACAAGAATGATGTTATAACTATACTCTCATACATTCCCCTCTTTGCTTCCATGGACAAAGTTCTTTGTCTCCACAGACTCATCAGTGCACCACCCACTTTTTCCCCCTCGTCAATGTTATGATACACCTTATCTTTCATAGACCTATCTGCTGACACGTCCACTCCTAAATATCTGAATACATTCACCTCCCTCCAATCTGATATCTAGTCTTTCGTTACCCAATGCTTTTGTTATCCTTATCATAAGAACATAAGAACATAAGAAAGAAGGAACACTGCAGCAGGCCTACTGGCCCATGCGAGGCAGGTCCAAATCTCCAACGGCTTAAGCCAATGCCCCGACCCAGCCAGGTCAGGTTACATTCACTTAAGGAAGGAGCACTGCATCTGACCTAGTAGCACAACCTAGTCAGGACCAATTCACACCCAACCGCACCCACTCATATAATTGTCCAGCCGACCACCTGGTCAGGTCACTTCCACTTAAGGAATTAGTACAGGTCAGGTTACATTCACTTAAGGAAGGAGCACTGCATCTGACCTAGTACAAGCTCACACCCATCCACACCCACTCATGTATTTATCTAACCTATTTTTAAAACTACACAACGTCTTAGCATCTATGACGGTACTCGGGAGTTTGTTCCACTCATCCACAACTCTATTACCAAACCAGTGCTTTCCTATATCCTTCCTGAATCTGAACTTTTCCAACTTGAAACCATTGCTGCGAGTCCTGTCTTGGTTGGATATTTTCAGCACGCTATTTACATCCCTTTGTTTATTCCTGTTTTCCATTTGTACACCTCAATCATATCCCCCTAATTCTACGCCTTTCTAGAAGTGCAGATTCAGGGCCCTCAGTCTATCCTCATAGGGAAGATTTCTGATACATGGGATCAACTTTGTCATCCTCCTCTGTACGTTTTCCAGTGCATTTATATCCATTCTGTAATACGGTGACCAGAACTGTGCAGCATAATCTAAATGAGGCCTAACCAAAGATATATAGAGTTGAAGAACAACCTGAGGACTTCTGTTATTTATACTTCTTGATATGAAGCCAAGGATTCTGTTAGCTTTATTGCCTCTAGCGTATATGGTCTATGTGGCCACGAGGAGGGACAAATGTGGGAGCATTTGATGTGTTCCTGAGAACACTTGATGTATTCATAATTTAAGGTATCATTCTCCCAGGGCTTGGTAAGAAATAGCTAATCCTGTTTTTTTTTTTGTTCTTGGAGATGTGATGCCTAACCACAAACACCCATACTTTTTCTTTCCTAATAGTTTTTTTTTTCTGGAAGGCAATATTTTCAATGGTGTCGATCAGTCACTGTTGGTGATTTGACATTAACAGGATTAGATCTATTTATTTACCCACAGAAAGGTAAGTAGCTGCCGTTAAAAAGCACTGGATTAGCCGTTGGTTGTGTAATGAACACAACAACAATGAAATCTGGGCCAATCAGTTATGGAATTCACCTGGGAAAAACTTGCTTTAATCAACTGATCTCGTCGCTCTACATGTAATATTCCGGAACTTAAGGTTTTCCTATTCAAATGTTTAAAAAATTTTGAGGTAAGCTATTTATAACTAAATAGACAGTATATACCACTATTTGTGAGTAAAATGGAAGTTTAGACCCACAAAAGTATATCTTTGTTAAGTAATATTGAAAGCAGATAAAATATATCCTATAGTATTTACTTATTATTTACTAGTATTGAATGCACTTGTGTTAAAGTAAAATGCTCACCTGTGACGTGAGGATCAACTTACATTGTGAGCTCAAGAATAATTGCTGCAATGTAGACTTAAATCCATACATCAAGACAGATAATAAACACTAATACCTTATAAAATAAAAAGTAATTCTACCTATTACTCACAATCTTAAGTGAGATTATTTTTAATATAAAGAAATCTGAGACCAGTTACATATCAGATCTTATGAATGATTCATTTTGTAATATTTAGTACCTCTTCTTCAGCACTGGTTCATACCTGTAATAGAAATACACTATCGTTCCTGAACACAAATAACCTACTACTACTGCATTACTGCCACCTCTCCTTACTGTTATTTGCTGCTTATACTACTACTGCTGCTACTATTACTACTACTACTGCTGCTACTACTACTACTGCTACTACTACCTGCTTCTGCTGCTGCTGCTGCTCTGCTACTGCTGCTACTACTACTACTGCTGCTACTACTACTACTGCTACTACTACTACTACTACTACTAGCTCAGTCTTCTTTTACTCAGCTCACACTGAGGTCGGAGATCGAATCCCCAGTACGGATGGAAGAGCATTTGAGACGTGTTTCCATAGGAGCACCTGCTGTCCTTGTTCACCCATCAATATAAAAAAATGGGTTCCTGGGTGTTAGTCGACCGATGTGGGTCGCATCCTGGGACAACTGACCAAATTTACCGAATGCTCAGCATAATAAGCGGCTTTCTATATATAGTAGTATGTCATTGATGTCAGCTAGGACTAATACCTTGTTCATGTACTTATGAAATAAAAAAGATTTGTGCACTACGCCCTACTACGTCTACCATTACTACCACTATTCAATTTTACTACTATGCCTTCTCATTTACTACTGCTACTGATTGTTTTTTGCTACTACTGCTACTGCCACTGCACCTGCTACACTATTCATTTTGCTACTCTCCCACTGCCTCTGCCACTTTCTCCCATTTCTATTTCTTCCTGCCTATTCCATTCACTATATTTCTGCTACCTCTGCTCACTCACTTCCATTTACAACTACCTCCCTCTTCTACTCCCGGCCCTTCTCACTCTCATGTAGAACTCTCTTTCCTTCCCTTGTGTGACTAGTTTAAGACAAGACTGACAGAGGAAACACCATAAGTTACTTCCTCCTATGTGCAGGTTATTTGTGTGTTGGTCAGTCACGGTATTATTAACTATTATTATTTAACTTATAATGTTATAAAGTGACCATTGGTTGTAACCGTCATCTTGCAACATGTAAGTAAAGGGCAATAATTTAGTAATTATAACAATCTTGTAATACTCTCTATTATTAATGCTATCAACAACGATAATTTCAGTGCAAGATGAATATTGCTAAAGCAGATATTAGTAGTCTGTTATTGTGATAAAATATGCTTCATCCTTAATTACATTTTCTTGTACGTGTTACAAGAGTTCTTGGAAACTAATTATATTCCTGAGTTGCTGAAAGAAATTATATTCTGAGTTGCTGAAAGTAATTATATTCTGAGAGTTTATGAAAGTAATTGTAATCTGAGTTGCTAGTAATTAAATTCATTAGTTTTCAAGTGTTAATGTGTTTGTCCCTACTAGTAAAAGTGTTTGGAGGCAGACCCAGTGTTGGGACATCAATAAAGGTGGAACCAACAAGCTGGATATTGTTGGCATATCGATGGTAATCGTCGGGTGCAACAACAAACAATTATTGACTCCAGCACTGACAGCGGCCTTCTGTCATAACAAGCAAACGCTGATGTTGGAACAATATTTATAAGGGCAAACACCAATCAGAAATGGTTGGAATATCTGGGTTCTTCGCGTTTACTGCATGGATTCAGACAATGATCTTCGAGGAGTTTCTAATCTTAGAGCAAAGAGCTGCACAGGAGTGTGTATTGAAGACACTAGGAGGTATTACAAGAGATAATATCTTGAGCTATACAAAGGCATCTGCTGCAGTTGTGTAAGAATTTTTTTTAGGAACTGGATAAGTTGAGTGTTCTGTGTATTGAGAGTGTAGAAGTGCATGTATCAAAGGACTTGTAAATTGCAGTTTCAATCCGCGTTTGCTGCAATCTTAGTTTCCATTGTTACTAATGTGGGAAATGACGTGTGAAATGACTGAGAGATTTATAAATAATTAGTCGCACATGAGCATAAATGGTTGAATCTTAGTACGTCCTGTTGGCATTATGCGAGTTGGCGAGTGGCTATAATTACAGATCCAGGTAAAACTGAGGAAGAATATGAAAATTCTGCTTTGACATAAATATGTAAAGGCAAAAAATCCTTAGAGCTTGCAAAATGCAAATGATACAAGGTGTACAGTAGTACTCTACTTTTAACTTCTGACCTAAAATTATGTCAATATTAATTCAGTTTAAACATTTAGGTATGTCCCTTCGCCGTAAATAATTTGTTTTGATGATGATGATGACGAGGAAGATAATGAAGATCATCCACCAGAGTGCTGAGGCTGAGGACTCCAGAAATAATACTACACTCTGCTATCATACGCATATCGTAACTCCTTTCACCCACCACCATACAAGTTATATTAAAAATTCAATGCTCAAATTGGAAAAAAAGGAAAAATCCATAAGATTCTAAAATATTTCAAAATCACAGAATGTTGTAGGGCAAATTTTAAAGCAGTTTAAGTTGTAAAAACCCAAACAATTTAAATCAGAATGAAACAATTGTCGAGAATTAAAAAAAAAAAAAAGAAAATCTACATGACTGGCAACTCGATATTTAGATATTCCAGAAGGAAGCAGTAAGTGGTTGCGTGATTTTCATATTATTTTCCTTGGGCACATCAGCTTCAGTACAACTTTTCAACGTTGGTTCGCGCAAAGCGTCATGTTGCTGTTGGCATGTGCAGGTGATACTGATCACCGTTATGCAACCTATTCTAAAATCCTTCTAATATCATAATAATAACATATTTACTACGATATATATTACACAAGGTGTAGGCTAGCTGACATCAGTGACATACTACTACATATTTAGAATGTCCCTTGTGATGCTGAGCATTTCGGGCAAATTACGTTGGTTTGTCCCAGGATGCGACCCACCGATCGACTAACACCAGTGCCATTTTAAACTGAAGGGTGAACAGGGCAAAAAGGACCAACGGAGTGTCTTATGGGAAACCCGTCCCAATGTTTTCCAGTCGTACCTGGTCGAATCCCAGACCTCAGTGTTTGAGCTGAGTGCATAGCGATCTAGCCTCGTTGCTTTGCTTCAAACGTTCAAAAGGTTTTCCTACTTAGACAGTGAAAAGTATTTGTTTAAAATATTATAGAATTTTGTGCACAATAGTCTGAAATAAATTCTCATTAAATAATTTTAAATGAATTGGAATCTAACTCTTGGTTCAGCTTCAATATTTAATGACTGAAACTTTTATATATCTGAGTTAACTTTTAACGTTGCTGGCAAACTTGTCAATACACTAAATTAAAAAAATAAGTCACTGGAATTACTGTGAATACCGCTTTTAGTCGGCAAATTTTAGCTCTGGTGTGTTTTCCAGAATAAAAAGTTTGCGTTGTTAGCGAAAGTACTGCAGTCCCTTTTTTAGTTTCTTCAAATATAATAGTTAAGATAATATGTCTTCAATAACTGATGAATGGATATTGTTCCTTCATTGTACCTTGATGCATTTAATATGAAGGATACATCTCTTCTTTTGACTGCTACATTGCTACAGTTTATGAAGTTATTAAAAATGAAATCGTCCAATTCAAAATTAATTACTGGAATTACTTTTAGTGATAAGTTTCAACACTCAAAGTTGGTCTTTACTGAAATAGTTGCTTTCATTTTGAGCTGTGAAAATTCTAATTAGCCAATTTTATTACAAAAAAGCAATTGATTCCTGAATAATAACTGGAGGAATGTCTCTTGGTCGGCTCCGAAAGATCTAGTCGCTGGTGTTATCTTATTTAAAATTATTTTGTATTGTAGTAAGGTAGTGTAGGTGCCATTTTTGTCAATTTTAGCAAAATGTAAAACTGGACTTTCTTAAAATAAATCAATTATTTCTTCTTACAGTTGAGGTACCATTCCAACAGAAGTGTGAAAAAATGAAATGTTAGAAAACTCATTTTTATGGCCTAAAATTGTTGTTAGGTTTCATGAGATTAGTGTTCTCTTAAATGCAACATTTGGTAATTTTATTCTAGAGCGTGCATTCTTAGGTACTGTGGTCTTCTCTTTAACTAACTTTAATAAGGCATTCATTTATATGTTACCTTCTTCTATATTCAGGTTTTCAACTCAGGTGAATTGTGAGTGTTTAGCCGTGGAACAACTGGTAAATGCAAGTTTTTCGTTGGACCGAATTTATCTAGACCACTCCCGATACATGTTTCCATGCAATGTTTAGAAAACTTCTTCTGTTCAGTTTCAAAGTGAACTCCTCATGCATTCTCTTTCTGGTGTGCCTCAGGTGCCTTGGCTGACGAGGGAAGCTCTGGTATTCTTCCTTGCATCATTCTGATGGTCTAAGAATTTTTGTATGGTCTATTTTCCTCACCTCGAGTCTAACCATTTAATTTTAATGTGCTAAATTTGTTAAATAATTTATTTATTAAATAATAAATATTATCCTTGATTAAATGTTTTTCTTATGTGCAATCACTGTTGCGCCTTCCTTACCTTCTTACTAACCTATTTACTTATTTATTAGTTACTTGCGTACTTATTTTTATTATTATTTGCATTTTATATTACCTCCTTCGTAGTACTTACTCAAACCTTGCAAATGCTGGACCATCTTACTTAAAGAAAGGTTTAGACGATTCTGGACTGTGTAGGTCCCTGATTTTTAAGTTTTATGAAGATAATTTCAGTGTACATCTTCCGTTTGGCTTCAACACTTTAGCGCTGATAACGGATTATGCAGCTTCTGAGCAGATTTAAACTGTATATTTTAGAATATTGGTTGATCGGACATCTTACTGATAATGAGTAGGAAATGTATTCTCTTTTTAATGGTTATTTCTTATTAGTCTTTGCATAAGAAGACATTAAGTAAATATCTGACAGTGTATTATTTTAGGATCAGAAAACAAATTAAGTGATATTGCAATAACGAGAGATATGCGTAACACAAACAGAGGACAAACTAAAAACAAGAAATGGGATCTGGGCCCCTAACGAACTGTTTTCAGGTGATAGAGAAATTTCAGCAGAATTTGTACTTAGTATCTGCTGTTTATCATCAATCTATTAATGCTGCGCTGGAGATGTGGAAGATGGCTGTGTAATTCCTATTTTTAATTAAATCGGGAAAAAAACTAAATTCCTTCCAAATTACCATAATGATCTCATGACGTGTGGAGGCAAATTATTAATATAAATCATAGCCGATATGTGTATACCTTAATGAGCATAATTTTATTAATAAAGCTCAACGTTTTCAGTAAAGGGAGTTCCTACCTGGCAAATTTGTTGACTTTCTTTAATAAATTAAGTATCCAAAATCGATTCACTGGTATAATATCACCATGAGGTTGAAATCAGGCGTTCCGTCGACCAGTATGTGTTGACAGTGTGCTTATACACATGTGGCATAAGCATTATTGTGGCAAAGAACAGGTACATTTTGCCACAGTTTTGTCCTTTACTGGTGTAGCTGTGACCTTGGTGAAAATTGTTTGCCATGGTTTTCTGGGGGTATGTATTACTTTCCTGACAATAATGTCCACCCGGGGGTTCTTCGAAGAATAACTGAAAGCATTCCAGTTCAGTGACATTGCTCCCAAGTTTTACTTTTCAGTATTACTTTTTTTTCATCAAAGTCATGGGGTTGGGAACAAAATTGTCCCTTTGTAATCCCAGATGTGGTCTGCTGGGGGGAACTGGTTTTGACTGGTGGTTGTGGTTGGGGAGGTTGTGGTTGTGCAGGTTGTGGGGGTGGTTGGGGCTGGTTGTGGCTGTGCTGAGTTAGCAGCGTGGCCTGCTCCTGGTGCCACATGACTCATGCCACCGCCAACAACACCACTAGCACCAGCTCCCCCATGAAATTAAAATCCCCATTGTAACAACATCATCATCTTCGCTATCAATTCGTGGTGTGGGGCCCAAAGGGATGTTCCCCGGAAAAGATTCTCTTTTCCTTGGAATAGCATATGACACACTACCAGACGCAAAGTTCTTGCGTCGAACATACTCCCGCTTCACTGGAAATATTCTCCTCACTGTGAACTCGAGCTGCTTTCAATAACTTGGAAATCACTATTATATCACTTTCACTGCTCACATCTGAGTCCTGTACGGTGAAATAGTTTCCTCTTTTGTCCTGGTCAGGTGAGCGTGATTATGAGATGACTTTACACCAGAGGTGGAAGGTTGAGGGTCATCTAGGTTTTCATCACTAATTACATTATCTTGGGCACTGCTTTGGTCACCCTCCTGAAAACCATGGGATTCACTTTCATGACACTTCCATCGCTGTTAGAACTACTAACAGAGGGCCCAAAACACTGAATATCACGAACTCAGTCTATTTTCCCCATAAAAATAATGGAAATAAAATTAATCTGTTCAGACACCCACCAAAAGTATTAAAATAAAATATTTTGTACAACAAATATACATTAAATTACACAGAAACAATGAGAAATAAAAATTAACTAGTACAATAACATGTCACTTACCTTTATTGAAGAGTTGTTGATGTGTGGAAGATGGGAGGAGGAGAGGATGGAGGAGTTGCTGGGGTTTGGAAGGAATCCCCTTCCATTAACACTTCAGGTACCAAGTTCTTTTCTGGGGTTCTGGGCCTT
Source organism: Cherax destructor (assembly GCA_009830355.1). Lineage (NCBI taxonomy): Eukaryota > Metazoa > Arthropoda > Malacostraca > Decapoda > Parastacidae > Cherax > Cherax destructor. Next base: position 68,196 of record WNWK01004093.1, read on the forward strand.
TTCTTAATGCCACTAGGACCAGGTTGAGAGTCACTGGATCCCTCTCTCACAAAAAATCTGTCCAGGAGCTCTGTGTCTGGCATTTCTTTAAAACATCCCTGAAATGGGACACCACATTGTCATTGTACAGGTTGCAGCATGGCCTCAGCAGCTTTGTTAGGGTGATATTCATCCATAAAGCCTTGCACATCAGTCCATTTGGCACAGATCTCCCAATCATAAAAAAGGCAACTCCTCCATCTCTGTTCCTCCTCCTCCTCTGAACCATTTTCCTCAATTGTGGTCTGCTGTTGCTGTTGAGCTCTTGCAGATCTTCAGTGGTTATCTCTTCATTGTCCTCCTCCACAACTGTTCCACATCCTCGGTACTAACATCCAACCCCCTGAACTTGTCCAGTGCCACAATTTCTTCCACAACAGGCTCAGGCTCAGGGTTCTGAGGCTCATCCCAAAACCTTCAAAATCCCTCTCTGGGACACAGTCTGGCACAATTTTCTCCAGGCAGAGTTCAAAGTCCTGGTACTCCTCCCAAGCCACCTATAAGGTTTACACAATGCAGGATATTGAAATGATTTTCCAAAACTTTTTTTGGGTCAAATTAATGTCTGTGGTCACTTCAAAGCACTTTTGAAACATTGCTTTGGTGTATAGTTTTTAAAGTTTGAAATGACCTGTTGGTCCATGGCTGGAGGAAGGTGGTATTAGGGGCAGAACTTCACTTTGATGAACTTAAAGTTCACAATTTGCTCTTCCAAGTCTCGAGGATGACAAGGAGCATTGTCCATTATCAGGAGGCACTTAAGTGGCAAATTATTTTCCCCGAGATATTTCTTCACACTGGGGCCAAACACTTCATGGAACCAATCAAAAAAAATTTCCCCAGTGACCCATGCCTTATTGTTTATACTTCCACATCACATACAAATTAGCCTTGGCGACACTGCATCTCTTAAACGCTCGGGGATTTTCAGAGTGATACACCACTAAAGATTTCACTTTAAAATCCCTAGCATTGCACACAACATGAGAATTAGCCTGTCTTTCTAGGCTTGTGTCCTGTCAGTGCCTTTTCCTCCTGTGTAATGAAGGTCCTGTTTGGCATTTTCTTCCAAAACAGGCCAGTTCCGTCCAAGTTTAATACTTGTTGGGGTTTGAATTGTTCAGCCTCTATGTACCCCTTGAATTCATTCACGTAATTTTCAGCCTACTTTTGTCAGAACTGGCTGCCTAGCCATGCGTTATCACACTATGTGTACCACTATGTTTTTAAATCTGTCAAACCAGCCTTTGCTGGCTTTAAATTTGTTCACTTCAGCACTCATTGCAGGCATTTTCTTGACGAGATCATCATGCAACTGCTTTGCTTTTTCAGATATTATCGCCTGCGTAACACTATCTCCTGCTAATTGTTTCTCGTTGATCCACACCAACAATAACCTCTCCACTTCTTCCAGCACTTGAGATCTCTGTTTTGTGACCATACTTGCACCTTTCGCAACAACAGCATCCTTGAGTTCCTTTCCCTTGGCCACAATGGAAGTGATAGTTGAATGGGCTTTGCCATACTGCCTGGCCAGCTCAGCCACACGAACTCCACTTTCATATTTTGCAATGATCTCCTTCTTCAATTCTACCGTATTTCTGACATTTTTTACCACAGGCCTGGCACTAGGAGCTTTCTTGGGGCCCATGGTGGCTTATTTAGCAGTTGCAAGCACTAAAAACACTGGAATAATGACAATATATATGGTATGAATGCGTGGGTGGCAGTCGCTCGCTGGTAAACAATAGCACACTGACGCTGAATGGAGTGCTCGGGCCCGCTCAATCCACGCGTACGTGTCCATGACGAATCATGAACTCCGAGCGGATTCACGAACACTGAACCAAAATTTTCGCGAAAAAACATCATGAACTCCGATTTTCACGAACTCCGACGCTCACAAACTCCGGGGGTCCCCTGTATCACTTGGGAAGAGAAGACCTCCAATTCGCCGGGGAGTAAGGTACTTCTTACCGAGAGGCATGGTGAACAAGGACTACCCGGCACATCTGTCCAGCTTTATGTCGGCCTAGTTGTGAGGCGGGAGGCCTCTGACGTAGTAGCCACATGGAGTGGGAGCTCTGACGTCACAGTAACAAGGGAGCATACATGTAACGTCTGGGGTTACTATACTGTAGTACACTACACAAGTGTATACATATTTACTGACACGACAAACATGGCATTCCCACAATGCACCACTGAGTCCCCGATTTTTTTCATACTGCACACACCCATCATGCAGACCCATTCTCTCACATGTAGGCCTACCATCTTTCTCCCGCTTGATTTGAAGCCGCTAGAATTTACGCGTATTAATACGTCCGAAACATTGGCTCGTAAGACGTATATATATGACCGAAACGGTCAATGGGTTAAATGACGGTCTACTGTAGTACAGTGGTCCCTCGATTAACGATGTTAATCCATTCCAGGAGCTAGGCCTTAACACGAATTGCTCATAATTCAAAACCTTATTTCCCATAAGAAATAATGTAAATACAGTGGACCCCCGAGTAACGTAAAAACTTCATTCCAGAAGCCTGCTTAAGTGCCATTACCGAACGAATTTACTCCCTTAAGGAGTAATGTCACGTAGGTTAGTCTATTTCAGACCCCCAAAAATACACTTCCACAAGCACTTACAATATTATACTTACATAATTGTACGATTTCCGGGGTGTTCGTTACTAGGGGGTCCACTGTACAATTAATCCGTTCCACCAAAAAATATTCACAAAAAATACATATTAATTATAGTTCTACATACACAAAACAACATTATTAACACTATAAATACTACTACATAATACTAAATAATAAAAAACAGATTAATAAATAACATTTACTTACCTTAATTGAAGAGAGTTGCAGGCATCTGGAAGTTAGGGAGGAGGACAGGGGGAGGGTGTTATTGTTTGGAAGGGGAATCCCCCCTCCATAAAGACTTCAGGTAACAAGTCCTTATCTGGGGTTACTTCCCTTCTTTTTCTTTTAATGCCACTAGGACCAGCTTGAGAGTCACTGGATCCCTGCCTCGAAAAATAGCTGTCCACAGTCCTCTGTTTTTGGCGACTCTTCAACATTTTTCTGAAGTGGGGCAAGATTCTGTCACTGAATATGTTGCAGATGTGGTTTGCTTCAGCTTGTGCAGGGTTGTGTTTTCAACAAATGTCTGCACCTTAGTCCACATAGAACAAATTTCCTTAATCTCTGAAGAAGTTACTACCTCACCCTGTCCAGCCTCCTCCTCTGAATCAGTATCCTTAAATGTCGTCTGTTGCTGTTCCTGATGAAGCTCTCGCAGCTCTTCAGTGGTTAGGTCTACCCTGTGCTCCTCCACCAACTCTTCCACATCCTCGCCACTCAACTCCAACCCCAGGCTGTTCCCCAATGCCACAATAGAGTCCACAACAGGCACAGGGTCGTCAGAGTCAGGCCAGCCTCAAATCCTTCAAAATCCCTCTTTTCAACACAATCCGGCCACAGTGGTCTCCAAGCAGAGTTCAAAGTCCTGGAAGTCACTTCCTCCCAAGCCTTACCTATAAGGCCTATGCAATGCATGATATTGAAGTGATCTTTCCAGAACTCTTTTAGGGTCAATGCAGAGACTGAGGTTACGTCAAAGCACCTTTGAAACATTGCTTTGGTGTACAGTTTCTTGAAGTTTGCAATGACCTGCTTGTCCATGGGCTGGATGAGAGGAGTGGTGTTAGGAGGCAAGAACTTCACTGTGATGAAATTGAAGTCCTTAGACAAATAGTCTCCCAAGTTGTGAGGATGAGCAGGAGCATTGTCCAGTACCAGGAGGCACTTGAGTGGCAATTTCTTTTCCAGGAGGTATTTCTTCACACTAGGGCCAAACACTCCAGTCAACCATTCCACGAAAAAGCCCATAGTGACCCATGCGTTAGTGTTAGCCTTCCAATACACACAAAAATTATTCCTGTTAACATTGTGTTTCTTGAAGGCTCTGGGATTTTCTGTGTGATACACCAGTAAAGGCTTCACATTAAAATCACCACTGGAATTGGCACAAAGCATAAGAGTTAGCCTGTCTTTCATAGGCTTGTGTCCTGGCAGTGCCTTTTCCTCCTGAGTAATGAAGGTACTGTTGGGCATTTTCTTCCAAAACAGGCCTTTTTCATCACAATTAAACACTTGTTGGGGGAGGAATTTTTCAGCCTCTACAAACCCCTTAAATTCACTCACAAACTTTTCAGCTGCACGTTTGTCTGAGCTGGATGCCTCACCATGCCTCACAACACTGTGTATGCCACTATGTTTCTTAAACCTCTCAAACCAGCCTTTGCTGGCTTTAAAATCACTCGCCTCACCACTGGTTCCAGGCATTGTCTTGACAAGATCTGCGTGCAACTTCCTTGCCTTTTCACAAATTATCGCCGTGGAAATACTATCACCCGCTATCTGTTTTTCATTGATCCACACTGCCAACAACTTCTCAACCTCATCCACTGTTTTCGATCTATTTTTCGTTAACATATCAACCCCTTTTGCAACATTAGCTTCCTTGATTTCATTTCTCTTTGCCAGGATAGTGGTGATAGTAGAAGTGTTTTTCTTGTACATCCTGGCAAGCTCACTCACACATATACCACTCATATTTTTCAACTATCTCCTTCTTTAGTTCGATGGTGTTTCTCTCTCTCTTTACCACAGGGGTGCCACTGTGACTTATTTCACAGTGACAATCACTGAACCAGCAATAAACACAACAAAAGTATTGTGAATGCTTGAAAGAGTGCGCTGGGTAATGTTCTCTCAAGCGTAAACAACGCTAGACTGGCGTCGTGCGCGGTGAAGCGCGCAAGCGCGAGCAGGCAGACAGGTCTGGTACGGGCCGCTACACGAGGGAATGGTCGCTACATGAGGGAAATATTTAGCGAAAAGAGCGCTCGTTACACGATTTCACCGTTATGTGGAATCACCACAAGTCGAGGGGACCACTGTATTATAACTATGGCGTTAAGACTAGAGGGACACTCTTAGTGAACGAGTAACAAAAGCATGTTTATATGCTATGTAATGTGTTTCTTATATAATTTTGAAGAAAATATCAGATGGATTAATGAAAATGTCTATATTAACGTAAAATAAGACATTTAATGTGCCCAAGAGTGAGTCACGAGCGTATGAGTGGCCCAGGTGCACTCGTCTGGTACCAACGATTCCCAAGCGGATGCTTGAAATCCAGGGAGAAATTTCGCCAAAAAAAGTGCTCAGAATCTGAATTGCTCGATTTCTGAACTGGCCGAAAACCGGGGTCCACTGTATTTTCGTATGGTTTTTATGGTTGTATTTTTTTTTTTTTGGTCTCATTTGATAGAATGGATGATATATTACAGAATTAGATATGATTTTGATTGGTTTCACGGCGAAAAGTACATTGAATATTCCTACCTCGTCTCACACAACGTATTCAACCCCTGTCAGTTTGGATTCAGGACCAACAAAAGCACAAATGATGCCATTATACACATGCTAGAGTTAATATACACCGCACTTGAGAAGAAAGAAGTCCCACTGGGAATCTTCATTGATCTACAGTCGACCATGATTTACTGCTCACAAAATTAGCACACTATGGTATAAGAGGGCACTCGCTCAACTACCTAAAGTCATACCTCAGTAACAGAAGCCAATACGTATACACAAATGGAGCGAACTCTTCCACACAACAAATTACACTCGGAGTCCCTCAAGGAAGTGTACTAGGTCCACTCCTATTCCTCATTTACAGTGGACCCCCGGTGTTCGTCCTGCTCAAAACACGCCCTTTTATGTAAGTTTATTTTTTTAAATGCTTTTATAAGTGTAGTTTTGGGGGTCTAAAAGGACTAGTCTATTTTACATTATTTCTTAAGGGAATAAATTCGGTTGGTAATGGCACTTGAACAGCATTCTGTTACGAAAAATGGACGAACACCGGGGGTCCACTGTACATCAATGACCTACCGAATGCATCACAACTACTCAAACCCATATTATTTGCAGATGACACAACGTATGTCTTCTCTCACCCAAATTCAGGCATACTGGCCAATACTGTTAATGCCGAATTACAGAAAATTTCAACATGGATGACGACTAATAAACTTACTCTTAATACTGACAAGACCTACTTCATGCAGTTTGGAAACAGAGCCACAAATGTTCCACTTAACATAATGCTCAATGGTTCACCCATCACAAGACTCACAGAGGGAAAATTCCTAGGAATCCACATTGACAGTAGCCTTAAATTCCAAACACACATACAACAAATTTCCAAGAAAATCTCAGACAGTAGGCATATTATCAAAGATACGCTACTATGTGCCTCAATCAGCTCTCCTTGCACTATATCACTCGCTCATCTACCCATATCTCACCTATGGAATCTGTGCATGGGGATCAACAACAATAAATCACCTTAGACCACTCATAACCCAGCAAAAGGCTGCAGTCAGAATGATAACAAATTCCCACTCTAGACAGCATACTCCACCAATATTCAAAAGCCTAAAACTACTCACCATTAAGAACATTCACACTTATTCTTGTGCCTACTGCACACATAGAACTCTACATTCTAATATAAACCCTCCGCTCAAAATTCTCCTCACCAACCTTAATAGGACCCATGACCACAACACTAGACACAGATCACTTTTTGATATACCCCGTGTCCATATCAACCTATGTAAGAATACTATGCACATAAAGGGCCCCAGAATCTGGAATTCATTACCAGTAAATACTAAAATAACCTTGTCTGAAAATCAATTTAAGACTCTACTCAAAAACCACCTACTCACCCTAAACTAAATAATCATACTGTAAATTACTTTAAAAAAGCTCAATGTTATTTTCCTATAAAATAATTTCAATTTTATTATTATGTAACCACCTACTCACCCTAAACTAAATACAGTGGTACCTCGAGTTACAATATTTTTTCGTTCAAGAATGCTGTTCAAGTGCCATTACCAAACGAATTTATCCCCATAAGGAATAATGTAAAATAGACTAGTCCTTTTACACCCCCAAAAAAATACTTACAAAAGCATTTAAAAAAATAAACTTACATAAAAGGGCGATTTTGGGGACCATCGTAACTCGAGGTACCACTGTACTCATACTGTAAATTACTCTCAAAAATGCTCAATGTTATTTTCCTTAAAATAATTTCAATTTTTACTATTATATTACCATCCTACTAAACACTTGTTACAATGTAATATCATCATATTGTAATTTGAACAATGTACAGTGGTACCCCGGTTTACGATGGTCTCCACACTCGCTCTTTTATGTAAGTTTATTTTTTTAAATGCTTTTGTAAGTGTATTTTTGGGGGTCTAAAAGGACTAGTCTATTTTACATCGTAAACCGGGGTACCACTGTATTATCATCATATTGTAATTTGAACGATCTAATAAGACAAACTCACTCAATTTCTCTAATATTATGTTCATAGTTTATAAGACATTAGATTAAGCTGCTCCTTCCACTTCAATTTATAATTGTAATAACATAACCTATGTAAACTAGCAATGAAATAAATTTGTTTGTTTGTTTGTTTGAAATTGAACACAAAGTAGCGGAATTTTTTTATTTTTGCTGATGTTCAAGAGTAAACAATTGACGTCACTGTCCAATACGTGTCCAACTGGCCAGTCTAATACGCAGTCATGAATGGGTTGACATTATTTATACAATTATTACAATAATGCAGTAGTCTGCATAACAGTAAATCTTCTATTTTTTATGCGAATAAAAATTCATAATGGAAAGCAAGAGTAATATAAGAGGGGCATGGATATGTGACTAATAAATAGAGAAAATGTTATTTTTATGCCAGGAATGTCTGCATTGTTTATTCTGGACCCTATTATGAAATTGGCCAAATTGCCAATTTCTGACCACTTTATTGGGTAGTTGAAACAGGTGAATGGGCAGTTTCTTGTACTCAGTTTATTCAGGTACAGTAGGGCCCCGCTTTTCAGCGTTTCGTCTTTCGGCGTTCCATTCATACGGCGAGTTCAAATTATGACCAAAACTTTTGTATACAGCGAGCGTCTTTCAGATACGGCGCCCGCCACCCGGTTTGTTTACATTTTCCGTGAGCACATCTCTCTATTATGTAATCATCACTCTTGGTCACATTAAATGTCCAATTTTACGTCAGTATAGACATTTTCATTAATCCATCTATGATATATTCTTCAAAATTATATGAGAAACACGTTACATAGCATATAAACATGCTGTTTATATGCTGTTTATATGCTATGTAATCATCACTCTTGGGCACATTAAATGTCTTATTTTACGTTAATATAGACATTTTCATTAATTCATCTATGATATTTTCTTCAAAATTATTTAAAAAACACGTTACATAGCATATAAACATGATACATACACCCACAGAATAAAAATTGACAAATATGAGATTTGTTTACCAAGTGACTTTGTAGAAGTCGGAAGAATTACATTTTCTCTAGTCAAACATTGAGGGATAACTGTAGAAAAATATTCCTTTCATATGCCTTCACTCTACATATAGTTATTCACGACCCTTGTGGGTTTAGCACTTCTTTTTTATTATGATAATAATAATGGTAATACTATCATTAACTCTAAAAATAGTGTGTTGCATGAGAATGGGAGTGTTGCTGTTTGTTTATTTTGTACTAACTTGTACACAATGTAAGAGTATTTGTATTGTGAGGTAATTATTATTATAATAAAAAAAATTATTTTGAGGTAAAAGTCTCACAAACTCTTACAAACGTATGTGAATGAACTAAAAGTGGACACGTATTAATTGCATTCATTTCGCCTGACCAGTGATCGCCCACTACCTGTTCAGTTTGTTTTTTTACCTTGTCTGAACTCCGTATCTCGTTCTCTCTCTCGTTTACTCTTTCGTTTACTAGTTGGCTCTCATTGACTATGGCATCTAAGCTTAGTTGTGATAAAAAGAGGAGTCGTAAGCCTCTTACTTTAAGTGCCAAGTTAGAAATGATTAAACTCGGTGAACTGACTTTTTTGGGTTATCCTGGGTTGTCTACGCATATTTGCTATGTATGATAATCTATGTAACTGTATTTGTGTATACCTGAATAAACTTACTAACAAGTAGTACCTCGAGTTACGATGGTCCCCAAAATCGCCCTTTTATGTAAGTTTATTTTTTTAAATGCTTTTGTAAGTATATTTTTGGGGGTGTAAAAGGACTAGTCTATTTTACATTATTCCTTATGGGGATAAATTCGTTTGGTAATGGCACTTGAACAGCATTCTCGAACGAAAAAATATCGTAACTCGAGGTACCACTGTATATGTTGATCGCTGAGATAGCCATCAAATACAATTACATATACCAGCATATGTGTAGAGAACCCAGGATAACCCAAGAGTGTACTCGCCTAATTGTGGTTGCAGGGGTCGAGACTTAGCGCCTGGCCCCGCCTCTTCACTGACCGCTACTAGGTCCTCTCTCTCCCTGCTCCATGATCTTTATCATACCTCGTCTTAAAGCTATTTATGGTTCCTGCCTCCACTACATCACTTGCCAGACTATTACACTTCCTGACTACTCTATGGCTGAAGAAATGCTTCCTAACATCCCTTTGACTCATCTGAGTCTTCAACTAACACTCTTGCTAGGAGCTAATGCTGCTGGGGATTGCAAGTTAAAACCTATGATAATTTATCACTCAGAGAATCCTAGGGCCCTAAAGAACTATGCAAAAGGTAGCCTCCCTGTTTATTATAAATCCAATTCAAAAGCTTGGATGACTACTGATCTTTTCATAAATTGGTTCACAGACTTTACTTTAAGGTAAGTAATAAGTGTACTCTGTGTGTATCTTACTTTTTATTGTTTTTTAATGCCTAGTGCTATTGCTAACTTAATATAAGTTAATGTAAGCTTGTTGTCTGGCATTTATATGCATTTAGAAGTGTAAAAAAATGGCGTTCTGCTTTTCGGCGATGTCTGCTTTAAGGCACTAGCCTGGAACTTAACCTGCCGTATAAGTGGGGCCCTACTGTATATGTACATAAATACAGTTGCATAGATTATCATACATAGCAGCATGTGTGTAGAGAACTTAGAACAGTGGACCCTCGCTATTCGAACACTCCAAAACTCACCCTCATTCCAGAATGCTGTTCAAGTGCTGTTACCAAATGAATTTATTCCCATAAGGAATGATGTAAATTAGATTAGTCCATTTCAGACCCCCAAAAATACACTTATAAAAGCACTTACAATAATAAACTTACATTAAAGGGTGAGTTTTGGAGTGTTCGAATAGTGAGGGTCCACTGTATAACCCAAAAAAGTTAGACAAAATGACTTTTCTATTGAGGTCCTTAACCCTTTCAAGGTCCGTGCCGTAGTTCTACGGCTTTGAGTTCTGGGTCCAAACCATAGTTCTACGTCATGAGCTCAGCTCACTCAGATAAGCTTTGAGCGGTAAATTTGGGCCTAGATATGAGAAAAATGGGCTAGTAACCCCTTCTCCTGTACAAATCTACTAAAAACGAGAAGAAGAAAAACTTTATAAAATTGGGTTGTCTGAATGTGCGTGGATGTAGTGCGGATGATAAGAAAGAGATGATTGCCGATGTTATGAATGAAAAGAAGTTGGATGTCCTGGCCCTAAGCGAAACAAAGCTGAAGGGGGTAGGCGAGTTTCAGTGGGGAGAAATAAATGGGATTAAGTCAGGAGTATCTGAGAGAGTTAGAGCTAAGGAAGGGGTAGCAATAATGTTGAAGGATCAGTTATAGAAGGAAAAGAGGGAATATAAATGTGTAAATTCAAGGATTATGTGGATTAAAATAAGGGTCGGATGCGAAAAGTGGGTCATAATAAGCGTGTATGCACCTGGAGAAGAGAGAGTGTAGAGGAGAGAGAGAGATTTTGGGAGATGTTAAGCGAATGTATAGGAACTTTTGAACCAAATGAGAGAGTAATTGTGGTAGGGGACCTAAATGCTAAAGTGGGAGAAACATGCAGAGAGGGTGTAGTAGGTAAGTTTGGGGTGCCAGGTGTAAATGATAATGGGAGCCCTTTGATTGAACTTTGTATAGAAAGGGGTTTAGTTATAGGTAATACATATTTTAAGAAAAAGAGGATAAATAAGTATACAAGATATGATGTAGGGCGTAATGACAGTAGTTTGTTGGACTATGTATTGGTAGATAAAAGACTGTTGAGTAGACTTCAGGATGTACATGTTTATAGAGGGCTACAGATATATCAGATCACTTTTTAGTTATAGCTACAGTGGGAGTAAAAGGTAGATGGGATACAAGGAAAATAGAATCAGTAAGTAAAAGAGAGTGAAGGTTTATAAACTAAAAGAGGAGGCAGTTAGGGTAAGATATAAACAACTATTGGAGGATAGATGGGCTAGTGAGAGTGTAGGCAATGGGGTCGAAAATGTATGGGGTAGATTTAAAAATGTAGTGTTAGAGTGTTCAGCAGAAGTTTGTGGTTACAGGCGAGTGGGTGCGGGAGGGAAGAGGAGCGATTGGTGGAATGATGATGTAAAGAGAGTAGTAAGGGAGAAAAAGTTAGCATATGAGAGGTTTTTACAAAGTAGAAGTGATGCAAGGAGGGAAGAGTATATGGAGAGAAAAGAGAAGTTAAAAGAGTGGTGAAGCAATGTAAAAAGAGAGCAGATGAGAGAGTGGGTGAGATGTTATCAGCAAATTTTGTTGAAAATAAGAAAAAGTTTTGGAATGAGATTAATAAGTTGAGGAAGCCTAGAGAACAAATGGATTTGACAGTTAAAAATAGGAGAGGAGAGTTATTAAATGGAGAGTTAGAGGTATCGGGAAGATGGAGAGAATATTTTGAGGATTTGTTAAATGTTGATGAAGACAGGGAAGCTGTGATTTCGTGTGTAGGGCAAGGAGGAATAACATCTTGTAGGAGTGTGGAAGAGCCAGTTGTGGGTGTAGGGAAGTTCGTGAGGCAGTGGGTAGAATGAAAGGGGTAAGGCAGCTGGGATTGATGGGATAAAGATAGAAATGTTAAAAGCAGGTGGGGATATAATTTTGGAGTGGTTGGTGCTATTATTTAATAAATGTATGGAAGAGGGTAAGGTACCTAGGGATTGGCAGAGAGCGTGTATTGTTCCTTTGTATAAAGGCAAAGGGGACAAAAGAGAGTGCAAAAATTATAGGGGAATAAGTCTGTTGAGTGTACCTGGTAAAGTGTATGGTAGAGTTATTATTGAAAGAATTAAGAGTAAAACAGAAAGCAGGATAGCAGATGAACAAGGGGGCTTTAGGAAAGGTAGGGGTGTGTAGACCAAGTGTTTACAGTGAAACATATAGGTGAACAGTATTTGGATAAGGGTAAAGATGTTTTTGTGGCATTTATGGATTTGGAAAAGGCGTATGATAGGGTAGATAGGGGGCAATGTGGCAGATGTTGCAGGTGTATGGAATAGGAGGAAGGTTACTGAAAGCAGTGAAGAGTTTTTATGAGGATAGTGAGGCTCAGGTTAGAGTGTGTAGGAGGGAAGGGATTATTTCCCAGTAAAAGTGGGCCTTAGACAAGGATGTGTGATGTCACCGTGGTTGTTCAATATATTTATAGACGGGGTTGTAAGAGAAGTGAATGCGAGGGTCTTGGCAAGAGGTGTTGGGCTAAAAGATAAAGAAGCAAATACAAAGTGGGAGTTGTCACAGTTGCTTTTTGCTGATGACACTGTGCTTTTGGGAGATTCTGAAGAGAAGCTGCAGAGGTTGGTGGATGAATTTGGTAGGGTGTGTAAAAGAAGAAAATTGAAAGTGAATATAGGAAAGAGTAAGGTGATGAGGATAACAAAAGAATAGGTGACGAAAGTTTGGGATATCAGATTGGAGGGAGAGAGTATGGAGGAGGTGAATGTATTCAGATATTTGGGAGTGGACATGTCGGCGGATGGGTCTATGAAGGATGAGGTGAATCATAGAATTGATGAGGGAAAAGGGTGAGTGGAGCACTTCGGAGTCTGTGGAGACAAAGAACCTTGTCCATGGAAGTAAAGGGGAATGTATGAGAGTATAGTTATACCAACGCTCTTATATGGGTGTGAAGCATGGGTGATGAATGTTGCAACGAGGAGAAGGCTGGAGGCAGTGGAGATGTCATGTCTGAGGTCAATGTGTGGTGTGAATATAATGCAGAGAATTCGGAGTTTGGAAATTAGGAGGAGGTGCGGGATTACCAAAACGATTGTCCAGAGAGCTGAGGAGGGGTTGTTGAGGTGGTTTGGACATGTAGAGAGAATGGAACGAGACAGAGTGACTTCGAGAGTGTATAAATCTGTAGTGGAGGGAAGGCGGGGTAGGGGTCGGCCTAGGAAAGGTTGGAGGGAGGGGGTAAAGGAAGTTTTGTGTGCGAGGGGCTTGGACTTCCAGCAAGCATGTGTGAGCGTATTTGATAGGAGTGAATGGAGGCATATGGTTTTTAATACTTGACGTGCTGTTGGAGTGTGAGCAAAGTAACATTTATGAAGGGATTCAGGGAAACCGGCAGGCCGGACTTGAGTTCTGGAGATGGGAAGTACAGTGCCGGCACTCTGAAGGAGGGGTGTTAATGTTGCAGTTTTATAACTGTAGTGTAAAGCACCCTTCTGGCAAGACAGTGATGGAGTGAATGATGATGAAAGTTTTTCTTTTTCGGGCCACCCTGCCTTGGTGGGAATCGGCCGATGTGTTAATAAAAAAAAAAAAATAATAAAAAAATATGAGAAAATACATCTATGTGGTAAGTGTGCACCACATAAAACAAATCCTGCAGAACACAGTGCATAATGAGAGAAAAAAAACTGAAACCGTAATTTTCGATTAAAACAGCGACTTTGCAGTGTTTTTTCGTATATTTTTTATAGTTATATTTGCGATTTCTTGGTCTCATTTGATAGAATGGAAGATATATTACAGATATAGAGATGATTTTGATTGGTTTTAGTACTGGAATTGGCTTGAAACTGAGCTCAGAGTAGCGGAAATGTTAGATTTTTGCCGATGTTCAAGAGTTAACAAATGACCTCACACATCTAATACGCGCTAGCTGGTGGGTCTAATATACGTTCACAAATGTGGTGATATTATTTGTACAATTATTATAATATTGCATAACAGTAAATCTTCCATTTTTTGGTTTGAATAAAAAATAAAAATGGAATTCATTTGTAAAGACTGAAAACGTAACTAATGAACAGAGGAAATGTTAGTTTAGTGCCAGGAATGCCTGCATTGTTTATTCTGCACCCTATTTTGAAATTGGAATATTTTGAACTTTGAGTTAAATTGGCTAAATTACCAATTTCCAATCACTTTGTTTTGGAGTTGAAACAGTTGACTGGGCGATTTCTTGTGCTCAATCGATAGAATAGAAGTGATACTAGCAAAATAGCTAAGAATTTGGTCAACTGGATTAATGTAATTGGCCTAAAATGGGAGTCAAAGTATGCAAAATCTCTGATGCGTAAATATCGCTGACAGATCAAAATTCGCAAGAGCATAATTTCGTCAATTTTCAATCAAATTTCGTACTTTTTGTTTTATTACCTTCAGAAAAAGATTCTCTACCATTTCATTTGAAAAAATAAGAATTTTTTTTTATTTTTGAAAATTCTTTGATACTGGCACACCCCTTCCAAAAATGGACTTGGACCCTGAAAGGGTTAAAGACCATCGTGTAGTTGATGGGTTTTAATGCACCAGAAACAATAACAGATCTTGCAAGAACCCTTGCAAGAGTTGCACTGAAACAAAGGTTCAGTGCAACACTTGTATAAACCTTGCTGAATTTAAACAGCACTACGGAAGGAATACTAGCGAAATAGCTATGAGTTTGGTAGACTGGAAAAGTGGAATGGGCCAAAAATAGGGCATAAATCGGGTAATCCGGCAAAGTCACTAATACTTTCAACCTACAGGTCCCGATGATGCCGGATTAGTGATGGCCGACCTGTATTAGAAAATCAGATACATAAAAAAATGAACTTTATACACAGTATTACCACTAAACAGAAATTCTAGTAAAAAATATTCGAACCACCTTTAATAGAACAACAACATGCGAGAATGATCACACTTCTAATATATTTCTTGAGTTAATTCCCAGCTTTTACAGTACTAAGGATATTTTCAACTCATTTACAGATGACTACAATAATAATTATAATAATAATAATAATAATCTTAATAATAATAAAAATAAATAATACTGATAATACTTTCTTAATTAAACATTTGCTTTTGTTCTGCATAACATTTCAATAATGCATTTTTTCCTACACCTGAGTTATAGTACCATGCACATAGTAAGTAGGTAAAGATATAGGCAAGAAACACACAGTAAGGACAGTCATGAAATTTTCTCAATGAATATTTATCACATCTTACCATAAGTAATACTCAAGGGGCTGATTTGCTTCATTACACAGGACCAAGTGATCACTAGCTCCAAGGGGCCTTTCATTTGTGATTTCCTCAATGTCTGAACTACTCAAGGTGAATATGAGGTCCAGTCTTACTAGTTCATCCTTTCTTTTCCTCTCTTTCTCTGGTAATGTCCCTAACATGTTGATGCATGAGGTTTTCCAGTACCACCTCCATCATCTTAGCTCTCCATGTTTCTGGTCCCCCGTGTGGCTCCAGGTTTTTCCAATCGTATGTGTGTGTGCATCTGTGAGCATGTTTGTGTGTGTTGTGTGTGTGGGGGTGTGTGGGTTTGGGGGAGGGAGGGTATGTCTGGCTACATATTTGTAATTATGTGTTGGTAGTCTACAGTAGCAGATCTATGCTTGTAATGTCTTGTTTATAATCCATGAATTTTAAGTTTTAGTAGTAAAACAAGGAGTTTAAAATGAAACATTGCTCTAGCCAGTATGCCTACCCTGTAGTTGTTTCCCATTAACTCCTGGCTAGGGGAGCTGCTGGCCTAAGGTCTGTTTCTGATGACACTCGCTAGAGGGCTGATCACTGAAATGAGCTCGTGTGACAAGCACTTGTCCTCACTCTCGACCCAGCAGCTACCCAGTCAATTCCTTTCCTTTGGAACCTAAGCTCTGGACTACCATTGTTCGCATCTGCCTGGAAGAACCCCATAGCCAATAAACCATGTACAGTGGTACCTCGAGTTACGATATTTTTTCGTTCGAGAATGCTGTTCAAGTGCCATTACCAAACAAATTTATCCCCATAAGGAATAATGTAAAATAGACTAGTCCTTTTACACCCCCAAAAATATACCTACAAAAGCATTTAAAAAAATAAACTTACATAAAAGGGCGATTTTGGGGACCATTGTAACTCGAGGTACCACTGTACTAGTCTGTGCTTGTCTACATATCCTGTATTGCTCATAAGTTGCTAACTACCCCAGTTTGAGAAACAGGCCTTAGGCCAGCAGCTCCCCTAGCAGGAATTATGGGAAACAGCTACTGTCTACATTGTGTAAAAAATTAAAAGGTGTTCAATTGAATCTTTGTATCCTGAGACTACAAAGTGGGGAAGATGGGTACTACTCAAGAATGGTTACAGTATTTATTTTTATTATTGAAGCTCATTTATTTTTTATTATCTTGCAGGGTCACGGTGGACTGAGGTAAATAAGAGAATAACTATTTGGGTGAACAAAACTAAAGAATTTCCTGATTATGTGGACATCCTGAATCTTCTAAAGAAAGTTACTAAACAGAGTAGCTTGCCTTTGAGACCTGAAACTGTCAGAGTGCAAGGTGAGTGGGAGAGTTTGTTGCTTTGAAGAGTAGGTTGCAGGAGATATCAAGGAAGGAATGGTGAACAGGGACAGCAGGTGTAAGGAAACATGCCCTATGTTTCCACCCGGTTGGGGATTGAGCCATGGATACTCAGTATTTGAAGCGAGAGCATTGCCTACCATACCACAGGACCTCAGTGCCACCAATTAGTATTTATCTTTTGTTTTTAAGACAACATAGTTTTTTTTCAATTTTTATTTTTTTAACGTTTAACCCTTTCAGTGTCGGTCCTGTTGTATCATGGCTTTGAAGCCAGTGTCGGTCCTGTAGTACAACGCCATAAGCTCAGCTCACTCAGATAAGCTGTGAGCAGTAAATTTGGGCCTAGATATGAGAGAATGGGTATATGAGGTAAGTGTGCACTATATAAAAAATCCTGCAGCACACATTGCATAATGAGAAAAAACTGCGACTGTGTTTTGGTTTAAAACAGTGACTTTGCAGTGTATTTTTGTATGGTGTTTATGGTTGTATTCTCAGTTTCTTGGTCTCATTTGATTGATTGGAAGATATATTATCAAAATAGAAATAATTTTGATTGAAAGTAGCTTGAAATTGAGCTCAAAGTAGCGGAAATGTTCGATTTTTGACAATATTCCAGAGTACACAATACGCGTCCAACCAACCAGTCTAATATGTATTTAGGAATACAGTGACATTATTTATACAGTTATTACAATAATGTAGTAGTCTGCATAACAGTAAATCAAATTTTATGTGAATTAAAATTCAAAATGAAAAGCAAGCATAATGTAAGAGGGGTCTGGAGATGTGACTAATGAACAAAGAAAATGTTATTTTAGTGCAAGGAATGTCTGCACTGTTTATTCTGGACCCTATTTTGAAATTGGCATCTCTTGAAATTTATGTGAAATTGGCCAAATTATTGATTTCAGATTACTTTATTAGCTAGTTGAAATAGGTAAATGGGCAGTTTCTTGTACTCAGAATAGAAGGAATACTAAAATAGCTATGATTTTAATCAGCTGGAACAATGGAATTGGCCAAAAATAGGGTGCAGAGTGGGTGAAATTGCTGATGCGTAAATATCGCTGAGACCGCTAACTTTGTGAGAGCATAATTTCCATAAGTTTTTTTCAAATTTTGTACTTTTGGCTTCAATATCTTTGGAAAAAGATTCTCTATCATTTCATAAGATAATTTTTTTTTTTAAATTCTTCGAGCCTGAGAGAAAGTTTGAGAGCAGGGGTCTTGACCCTGAAAGGGTTAAGTGAAATATTTGAAGACAGGAATCAATGGCTTGTGTAATAATTTTTTATAGAGTTCAAGGATGTTTTATTGCTCAAGGTTGGCATTCTAGTTCTTAGGGAACCAGAGCTCCATCTTAACCCTTAAACTGTCCACACGTAGATATACGTTCACGTGCGTAGCTGACCGAATATTTTGAGAAAAAAATAAATTGTTCTTTTTCTTTAAAATGAAGAGTGCATTTGGTTTGTCATTCCCACATGTTGTAATACTGCACACACTGAGTGCACAGACCCATTCTCTAATCTCTAGGCAACTCAGGCTTATCGTGGCAAGGTTAAAAGCATTTGAAAAAAACGTAGATCTACGTTCGGAGCAGTACGCACGTGAACGTATATCCACGTGTGGACAGTTTAAGGGTTAAGAAGCATGGTAAGTGCAGTATGGAATGTGGCGGCTTGCAGAAATAACGGGAAACATGTTGAATGTAATGAATGGAAAGTGGTTTCCAGAAGTGGGAGGAGGATGAAATTGAGAAAGATTTAAACAGGTCTAGAGAATGGAAATTGCTTTGCTGTTCTTCAGGATAAGTGTGCAGTTGCGGATAAGGGCTTGGTGTGATTGGCAGATCCTTTTGATATTAGGTGGAATATTGGACAGATATACTTTCATTTCTTCCTCGACCAATTGTAGTCTTTCCCTCTTCTAAATTTTTGTTTGTGGCCACAGAAAATCCCAACTCAAATGCAAACGGTTACTATTATATAAATTTATCTTTCAATCAGAATGTCCTTTGACTTAATATTAATCTTGTATTTACTATTATACTATAATAGTTTATCATTTAATGACATATGTATGAAAAAATTATTACTCTTCTGTAGTAGTTAACCCTTAAACTGTCCAAATGTAGATCTACATTTTTGTGGGTAGTGCTCTGACCTTGATTTTCTCCATAAGAAAGCATGTAAAAAAAAAGTAGATACAGTAGATCGTCATTTAGCACGAGATTATGTTGCACGTTATGGGTATTGCACGATTGAAGAATTGCGGCACATTATTATCTAACACGATGTAAAAATGATATTACACGGTTTGTGGGAGGAGAAAAAAAAATTGAGCCCGCAGGTCCTTCAGAAACCATCCCACTAACAATATTTGCCCAACCAAATTTTCAATGCTCCCCAAGCAATAAGCTTCGATAATTCTATTCACTCATGCGCAAGTCCCACTCAAATAAAATCGTGTGTGTGGGGAAGTACCCTGGCTGGTTTGTGTGGGGAAGTATCCTGGCCGGTTTGTGTGGGGAAGTATCCTGGCCGGTTTGTGTGATGAAGTATCCTGGCCGGTTTGTGTGGGGAAGTATTCTGGCCGGTTTGTGTGGGGAAGTATCCTGGCCGGTTTGTGTGGGGAAGTATCCTGGCCAGTTTGTGTGGGGAAGTATCCTGGCTGGTTTGTGTGGCGAAGTATCCTGGCTGGTTTGTGTGGGGAAGTATCCTTGCTGGTTTGTGTGGGGAAATATCCTGGCTGCTTTGTGTGGGGAAGTACCCTGGCTGGTTTGTGTGGGGAAGTACCCTGGCTGGTGTGTGTGGGGAAGTATCCTGGCTGGTTTGTGTGGGGAAGTACCCTGGCTGGTGTGTGAGGTGATGGTCACTTGCCCATAAACAATGGCTTTGTTTATGGGCTGATGCTCCAACCTTCATTATCTCTTGTCATATTTTTATTAATTTGGGCGTCTTTATCATGCTGCTACATTATTTATGTTATACCTAATATTATTCTGGAATAAATATGATAGGTAGATAACTTATTGATAGTAATAATAAGTATTATTATTACAATATTTTAGTGCGGTGAGCTCACACCACATGCCATGGTGGTCCGTGAGTAACTGAGCTGAGAGAGACTGCTAGCCCGTCTCCCTCGCCCGTCTCCCTCATAGCACCGCCAACCATTCAATACTCTACGAATATAATATCAGTTTTTATTAATTTGTGCATCTTTATCATGTTTCTACGATATTTATGTTATACCTAATATTATTCTGGAATAAATATGATAGGTAGATAACCTTTATTGATAGTAATAGTATTATTTTACAATACTTTATAGTGCTGTGAGCTAACATATCCTCACGCCATGATGGTCCATGAGCAACTGAGACACTGCTCCACTTCTCGCTCTCAGCCCCGCCCACCCTTCAATACCTATATGTCAGTTTTTATTAATTTATGCATCTTTATCATGCTTCTACATTATTTATGTTATACCTAATATTATCCTGGAATAAATATGATAGGTAGATATTATATACATATTGATAGTAATAGTATAATTATACAATAACAAATCTAGAAGCAGTGCTTTGAAACTGGGTCTAGACCAGCTGATGATGCCTTATCATCAGCTGTATAATGTACTGCAGGGTAAAAGAGCCCAGAGATCTATTACAGCATTTATGCACACTCCAATACAACCATCGACTTTACTACCAGAACCTCTACCATCCACTTCTGCTGACAACCAACAACCATCCACCTCATCCCAGTAGGGCCACACCATCCATATCCACACTCTTCACAACCATCCACAAACATCATTACCCACAATTTAAGGTAAGAAATACTATTTCTATTGCATTTGTAGTCTTAAGCAGTAATATATCACGACATTGAACTACAATTACATATTCACCTTCAATTTTTGCAAGATCTGTTGGTTTAAAAAAAACTTGTTTGGGTTTTTGGGGACTCCCAGGAACGTAACCCTATTTTTCCCATAAGTTCTTTTAATTATATAACACAAAATTATCTAACACGACGTTTTCAGGAACATAACTACCGTGCTAAATGACGATCTACTGTATACGTTTACGTGTGTAGCACTCTGACCTTGATATTCTCGATAAGAAAGCATGTAAAAAAACGTAGATCTACGTTTGGAGTGCTACGCGAGCGAACATGGATCTACGTTTGGACAGTTTAAGGGTTAATTATACAACAAATACTAGTTAAATAAAATTGTGATGTTTTAATTAAGACAATGAAGCTAGGGCAAAATTACTGATCATCTTATGGTACATCTGATCCCTATCAGTGTCACACCAGTGTGCATTGGCACCCTGGTTGAAAAACAATGAGCTAAACAATATACAGTGGACCCCGAGTTTCTGTCACATCGGAAATCGTACAATTATGTAAGTGTAATATTGTAAGTGCTTTTGTAAGTGTAATTTTGGGGGGTCTGAAATGGACTAACCTTGACATTATTCCTTAAGGGAGTAAATTCGTTCGGTAATGGCACTTGAGCAGCCTTCTGGAATGAATTATGACCGAAACTTGGGGGTCCACTGTAGATCATAGTCATAGTAAATACAAATGATTTATGAGGTCAGGTTAGCAGAAATTTAAAGTCAAAAGTGGGCCATCTCTAGATTGAAGCTGACACAAAAAGAAAGCTGGCATCAGGTAGAGTGGGCTTCAAAACCTGGTGGTCTTTGGTCAAGGACTGACAGGGTTATTCACCTGATGAAATTATTCCACTTCTAAATTGGTAAATTCAAGGATTATGTGGATTAAAATAAGGGTCGGATGCGAAAAGTGGGTCATAATAAGCGTGTATGCACCTGGAGAAGAGAGGAGTGTAGAGGAGAGAGAGAGATTTTGGGAGATGTTAAGTGAATGTATAGGAACTTTTGAACCAAGTGAGAGAGTAATTGTGGTAGGGGACCTAAATGCTAAAGTAGGAGAAACATGTAGAGAGGGTGTGGTAGGTAAGTTTGGGGTGCCAGGTGTAAATGATAATGGGAGCCCTTTGATTGAACTTTGTATAGAAAGGGGTTTAGTTATAGGTAATTCATATTTTAAGAAAAAGAGGATAAATAAGTATAAAAGATATGATGTAGGGCGAAATGACAGTACAGTGGTACCCCGGTTTACGATGGTCCCCAAACTCACCCTTTTATGTAAGTTTATTTTTTTAAATGCTTTTGTAAGTGTAATTTTGGGGGTCTAAAAGGACTAGTCTATTTTACAACATTTCTTAAGGAGATAAATTCGTTTGGTAATGGCACTTGAACAGCATTCTGGAATGAAAAAATATCGTAAACCGGGGTACCACTGTAGTTTGTTGGACTACGTATTGGTAGATAAAAGACTGTTGAGTAGACTTCAGGATGTACATGTTTATAGAGGGGCCACAGATATATCAGATCACTTTTTAGTTATAGCTACAGTGGGAGTAAAAGGTAGATGGGATACAAGGAAAATAGAAGCAGTAAGAGAGAGGTGAAGGTTTATAAACTAAAAGAGGAGGCAATTAGGGTAAGATATAAACAACTATTGGAGGATAGATGGGTTAGTGAGAGTGTAGGCAATGGGGTCGAAGATGTATGGGGTAGATTTAAAAATGTAATGTTAGAGTGTTCAGCAGAAGTTTGTGGTTACAGGCGAGTGGGTGCGGGAGGGAAGAAGAGCGATTGGTGGAATGATGATGTAAAGAGAGTAGTAAGGGAGAAAAAGTTAGCATATGAGAGGTTTTTACAAAGTAGAAGTGATGCAAAGGAGGGAAGAGTATATGGAGAGAAAAAGAGAGGTTAAGAGAGTGGTGAAGCAATGTATAAAGAGAGCAAATGAGAGAGTGGGTGAGATGTTATCAACAAATTTTGTTGAAAATAAGAAAAAGTTTTGGAGGAGATTAATAAGTTGAGGAAGCCTAGGGAACAAATGGATTTGACAGTTAAAAATAGGAGAGGAGAGTTATTAAATGGAGAGTTAGAGGTATCGGGAAGATGGAGGGAATATTTTGAGGAGTTGTTAAATGTTGATGAAGACAGGGAAGCTGTGATTTTGTGTATAGGGCAAGGAGGAATAACATCTTGTAGGAGTGTGGAAGAGCCAGTTGTGAGTGTGGGGAAGTTCGTGAGGCAGTGGGTAGAATGAAAGGGGGTAAGGCAGCTGGGATTGATGGGATAAAGATAGAAATGTTAAAAGCAGGTGGGGATATAGTTTTGGAGTGGTTGGTGCTATTATTTAATAAATGTATGGAAGAGGGTAAGGTACCTAGGGGTTGGCAGAGAGCATGTATTGTTCCTTTGTATAAAGGCAAAGGGGACAAAAGAGAGTGCAAAATTATAGGGGAATAAGTTTGTTGAGTGTACCTGGTAAAGTGTATGGTAGAGTTATTATTGAAAGAATTAAGAGTAAGACAGAAAGCAGGATAGCAGATGAACAAGGGGCTTTAGGAAAGGTAGGGGTGTAGACCAAGTGTTTACAGTGAAACATATAGGTGAA